>LOEQ01004648.1:160443-176953 GCA_001685075.1 Bramus lutescens | reverse complement strand
GGGGGGATGGGAGGGAAATGGGAGGAGGTGGAAATTTTTAATTAAAAAAGTATAGAAAAAAACAATAAAATCCTACTCAAGAAAAAAAAAGGACATTGATAAATAGATTCCAAATTTTCAGAAAATGAATCATGAGTCACCTTATCAGGCTCCAAGCAGTCAGAGTCTGAGCCTCATTTTTGGTGGCCATTTTGCTTTTTTATCTTTAATCTTTTTGTCTCTACATTTTCTGCCTGTGAGATCAGTAATGGCATGAAGGTCTCAAAATTTTTTCTGACAGTGTATTCCAGCTGGCTGGTTATGATCTGCCATGGTGTCACAGGCTGATATGGTATCACAGGTTGACATGGTGTAACAGGGCTGTAAGCCTAAAAGCCTTGAGATGATTATATTTTAGGAAAGACAGAGAGTGTGTATCATGGGGTGTGTAAAGTTAGAGGGTTTAGCAAGCACAAGCTGAAGACACACAACATAATGGAAAACAAGAATAAAGGGACTATGGGAGATAAGAAAACTCACACTAATTTGAGAGAGCTTCCAAGGGATAGAGCCACTCAGAAGGTCTATATTAGTCAGGGTTCTCTGATGGAACAGAACTTAATAAATTGGGACTTATTAGAATGGCTAGCAAGATGTGGTCCAGCTAGTCCAACAATGGCTGTCTAGTAACAGAAGGTCTAAGAATCCAGTACTTACTGTCCATGACGCTGGATGTCCCAACTGGTCTTCAGTTTACTCTGGATTCCCAGAAAAGTAGACTCTAATGCCATGAAGGAATGGACTCACCAGTGAGAGTGAGGGCAATCAGACAAAGAACAATGACTTCCTTCTTTTACTTCCTTTATATAGGTTGCCCCAGAAGGTGTGGCCAAGATTAAATGTGGATTTTCTCACCTCGAAAGATCAGGATTAAAATCAGGCCTTTCCACTTCAAATGACTTAATTAAGAAAAATCCCTCATAAGTGTATCCAATTCAACTTGGTGTTTAGTTAATTCCAGATGTGGTCAAGTCAATGATCAAGAATAGCTATTAAAAGGTCTACATCAAATTTTGATTTAGGTCCTTGAATAGTTTGGTATTGTCTGACTTTGGGGAGATTTTTCCTCTACTTCTCCTGAAGTAGTGGCCTTGAAATACAAAGTATCATTGAGGAGGACACATGTGCACCATGTGTCTGCAGAAAGGATGTCTATGTTTGAAGGACTATTGTGTCAGGGAGTTGACACACTGTCTTCACTGTCTTTACAATGGGTGTATAAACAATTGTAGCAGCTCCAACTTGGGAATGAGGAGAAGGCAGAAAACTCAAAGTTATTTGTTTCTGCTTCTTTCTCCAGATCATTGGTGCATTGGTCCAAAAGGGTGGAGGGAACAGAATTAGGGAACAGGGTTCTGGTGGCTGTGGGTCTGACTGAGACAGCCCTCCAGGAGATCACTTCAGTGAATCAGCTCAGCTTTTTTCCAGAGTATAGGAAGCATATAGGATTGGGGAGTCTGGGGACAAACCCTAATTCTCATTAAGTGGTATGCTCCTATCACAGGCTTCGTATGTGGCAGTGGGGCCTTCTATCAAAGCTCCGGCCATAAGTCGTAGTTACCATGTATGTAGCTGGGGTGGCTTCTAGCAGGAAATGGTACCTTGGGTCACCCTAGAGATAAGTCAGGAATCTGGACTTAAAGATAGTTTTAAGATAAGTTCAGTACTCCAGGGGCCCACAGATGTTCTCCAGATTAGGGCAGGTAAAGAGCAGGAAGTCTCACTGGGAGTGTGGATGGAGTCCTGAAGGCTTTGAGAGTGTAAAAAGCAACCAGATCATGACAGATTGTGACCTCTGATCAGTGAGGCCTTCCAGCAAAGTTACCCATCCTTATGGTGCTGGGTAAGCACAGGTGACTTTTGTCCATGAACCTGGCTCGGAGGTTTTTCGAAATCCCACATGGTCTCTGTGCACTTTTGACTTCATCAGTGGTGTTTTCAGTTTCCTGACTCCATCAGTGGGACAGTGAAACCAGACCCAGAATGGAAGGCCTGTTTTCCTATTTTGCTTTCCTTCCCTGACCCTGTAGTTTTTCTTGTCTTCCTATCTGACCCCCAGGAATATTACTGCAGTATGCATGGAAGATGAACCCCAGTCTGCAATTTGGGTTGCACTGATTTATTGAGCAATTAAATGTATGCCTAGACATTTATCCCATTCACAAAGTATCAGGGAATTTAAAATATAAATAGTTTAGTTTATGATTTTAGAGATTTGAATCCATGTTGGAGAGGATGTGGAGAACCAGAGCTATTCACATCATGGCATGTAGGGTTCATAGCTGAGCACAGTAGGAAGGGCCCAGGACAGGATACACCCTCCAAGCTCATGGTTCCTGCTTTCCCCAATTCAACCTGTAACGTTAGTAATCTGGCCAATATTTGCATGTATTCATGGTTTAAAAGGTCAGAGACTTCATATCCTAACCGTGTTTAGAATTGTAACCGAGACACCCAGAACAGCTTTGAGAAATCACTTAGAATCTCTTATGAAGTTAACAGTTTCTTTGTATGTGTGGAGTCATAGCCTAGTGTGTGTAGCTCCCTCTAGACTCCTCAACCACCCAGTCTCAAAATTCCTTTGATATCACAACTATTAATCCCCATTTGAAAGTTAGTGAAATAAATATGCAGGCAAGAATCCAGAAGTAGCTGAACCACAGGCCAAGGGTGTGGAAGTGAGCAGGTATAGTGAAGCACGTAGGATCTGTGCTTCCCCCAGGCTATCTGCTCAGGCCACTGTCTTGGGATCCCATTGGCTTCCCCTTCAGCCTGAGCGCACATATAAGCATGCACTGGTGAGGCTGAGCCTTGAGTGCCCTGTCCTGCTCTCTGCTGCTCTCTCAACCCGGGATCCCACTGCCATGGGGAAGCACTTCCTGCTGCTCCTGCTGGGCCTCTCCCTAGTGGTGGGCTTCCTGCAAGGTGAGATCCTGGCAAATGGAAGGGGCCATTGCTGCTTGGCAGACATCCATGGAAGGGCATTGGGTTTGGGGGATCAGGAATAAGATGCAAGACCTGATTCCTTGTACACCTGGACCCCACAGCCTTCATCTGCATTTCCTCACCTCTCCATCCTTCCCTTCCCTCTGTTGTACACAGTATGGGCGTCTCCTATTCCTCCTCCTCTTTGTTGTGCCTCTGATCCTGGTGTCCTTTCTCCTGGTCCTTCAGTTCACCTCCTTGTTCTTTTTTATGACACAGGGTTTCTCTGAAGCTTTGGAGTCTGTCCTGGAACTAGCTCTTGTAGAATAGGCTGTCCTCATACTCACAAAGATCTGCCTGTCTCTACCTCCTGAGTACTAGCATTAAAGACATGTGCCACTACCACCCAGCTTCACCTCCTTGTTCTTAACAAGCAAACATTCTCAATTCCTCAAGCTTACCTGTGTATAGACCTAAATTTATATTGAAAATGTTGTAAGTAAGGACCTTGACAGGATAAGATAACAGAATGATGGGAACACTTGTCTGGTCGTAGGTGGTATACTCAAGCTCCCTGCACAAGAGCTTTGAACTTCTTCCTCATAACTCAGTCATTTCATGGTGTGTAAACTGGGGAAACTTGGCCCTTCTCAAATCCTTCCTAGGGTCCAAGGTCATGAGCTACCCTTTAGAGGTCAGCTCTGCATACATCCATCTCTTTCATTTTCATTGTTTCTTCTTCATTGATGTTATCTACAGGCTCAGCTCTTGTTCAGTGCTTGGCAGGGTGTTCTGAATGAACCTCTTATATTTGATTTTGCCTTTTCAGCTCTGACATGCTTGCAGTGTGACATGTTAAACTCGGATGGAGAGTGTGAGAAAGGAGAAAGCACGTGTGAGGCTAAAGATGACCAGGAATGTGGCATACTGGTAGTGTCTAAAGGTTTGTTCAGACTGGGAGATCTTGGGTGACCATGTTTGCTGCTCAGACATGAGTCAGCCCTCTTTACACTCCTGAGGATAGAGTAGAGACTGTGTAAGTCTGTGTTTCTGGGTAAATTCAGGAGAAGGAGCCTTTCCATTGGGCACTGGTTGCTTACCATTCTATGCGAGATGGAGAATCTTTTTTTCAGTGTGGGTGGGTGATCTCTGCATGGTTTCTATAGCTTTCTCGAAAACATATTCAGGGATGTGAGGATTTGAACTGAAAAATTCCAGGCAGTAATTTGGAAATGGGAGGCATGGCTGCAATCCAGATTACAGAGTGATAGGTGATAACTATAATCACCTCAGTGTGGCTGGCAGACTTTCAGCAGGGAGCCTGATTCTCCTCATTTTCTGAGACTCTGATTTTTCAAATATTTAGGTTTGACCATTGTTACTATTTCTTTTACAGGTCATGATATCCTGTTTGGGCAGCAGGATTGTTCTTCCAGGTGCTTAAATAAGACTTTAACTCATTATAACATAACACTGGATTTTTCCTGTTGCCATAACCAATCTTTGTGTAATGAGTTTTAGAGGCTGGGCCTTTCCTTGCCCAGTTCTGCTGCAGGTGAGTCCTTATTCCTTCCCGGTGCTCTCAAGTCTTATGACCCTGAACCATCTATTCCCTGCACTGCCCAAGCCCTGACACCTGCCTGGATCAGCATCAGTTNAACCAATCTTTGTGTAATGAGTTTTAGAGGCTGGGCCTTTCCTTGCCCAGTTCTGCTGCAGGTGAGTCCTTATTCCTTCCCGGTGCTCTCAAGTCTTATGACCCTGAACCATCTATTCCCTGCACTGCCCAAGCCCTGACACCTGCCTGGATCAGCATCAGTTTTTGATGGGTCAATAGCTTAATTGGGAATAGAGCAATGTTCCCTGCTTCCAATCTCCCGACTGCTTCTGCCTTTCAGATTCTTGCTTCCTTTCTTTTCTTCATCCATCCTTCAATCACTAACATATTTGCCAAACTTTCCCCTATTCATGTCAGCTTTATTTTTAGCAACAGTGATTTTATATTAGTGAATACCCCAGAGCTCACATCCCTTTATGAACCTTCAGGTTAGTGGCGCCTCTTCTGCCAAGGTTCCAGCAGACATTAGTTCCAGTATCTCACTCCATTCTTATTCACTGAACAGAAGACATATGCTGTCTGATTTTTCACAGCTGTGACCTGAGTAAAACAATATAATGGAGCAATGATCAAGTTTAGTTTATGATTTTAGAGGTTTTCATCATGTTGGAGAAGATGCAGTGGACCAGAGCTATTCACATTGTGGTGTGTAGGCCACATGGCTGAGCACAATGGGAAGGGACCAGGACAGGATACACCCTGCTTTCCCCCAATTTGACCTGTAACTTTAATAATCTGTCCAAAATTTGAATGTATTCCTGGTTTAAATAAATTAATTGGGTAAGAGACTTCATATTCTAACCATGTCTAGAAATGTGACCGACACACCCAGAGCAGTGTTTGAGGAATCTCTTAGATATTCTCAATGCAGTCAGGTTCACAGTTAAGATTTGCCATCACATGGGATGCAGTCATGTCAGCTGCGCAGCATCCAAGTCTATTTTTGCACACATGGAAAGACAACCCAGTTTAGCTTTATTCCTGCTACATTACATAAATTTGAAGTTGGTGTTGTTTGTATTTTATTTTTCTATTTTTTTCTAGCATATTGCATACTAACCTTAGAAAACACAGATAGTGCTGTCCAAGGAAACTTGTCTAGTAATTCCATCCCATCCTAAATAAACACAACTTGTTTACTTTTTCAGGCATATAATCTAAAGTTTAAAAAGCATTAATAAGTTATCTGTATTTATATGTGTTTACATAAGAATATTTATAAATTTAAAAATATTAAACATCATTATAATCTTGATTTTCAGTGCTATCTACTGAATCCTGGCTCTGGAGTGTGAGAACAAGCATTCTACTACTGACCTTGTCATGAAATCGACATCTTGGTATTTCCGTCATATAACCTCACATGTCCTTTGTATTTTAAATGTATCTTACTATATTATGTTGGATACGCTGTCATTTTTGTGTACCTTTAACAGTTTAATTTGTTAATTCTGATAGTCATCTAGATTACTTTCAATTAAAGGTACTTACATATACCTATTTTGTGTGTACTTCCATGTCAACATGCCATGACACAATTGTGGAGGTCCAAGGTAAACCTGCAGGTGTCAGTAGTCTCCTTCCACCATGCTGGTTATGAGGACTGAACTCAGTGGTCAGACTTAGTGGTCAATGCACTCACACTCTGTGTCATGTTGTCTTCCTCAAGTTTAAAAGCATACAATTAGGGGACCAGTGGAAAAACATATTTGTCACTAAGCCTGATGACCTGAGTTCAGTTCCTGGGACCCACTTCATAGAGGGAGAAAATGGGTTTATACAAGTTCTTCTCTGACCTCCACATGCTGACCATTGAAGGACAGGGACACACACACAGAGAGAGAGAGAGAGAAAAAAAATAGACAGGCACAAATAAATGCAGTAAAAACTAATACTATCATAGTATTATTTATTTATTCCTTTCCACATTCCCTACCCTCCCCTACCATTTCATTTTCCTCCTCATTTAACCTTTTCTGTACCGTTGTTCTCCCTTAACCCTTGATACCACTGCATTCTAATTTTCTTCCCTTGAAGTCCCCTTCTCCCATGGCCCTTTATTAATTTTCTGATATTTGTGAGTATTCCAAATGGAGTGCCCATGTCTGAAGAATCATAGCTAACATCATCAAATGAGAGAAATTAAATATCAAAGCAATAAAACTGCCAATCAACAAAAGGGTAACTGAAATGAATAGAAAGTTTTGAAAAAGAAGGAGGAGAAAGAGGAGAAAGGAAAGGAAGAAACACAAATGGCCAATAACCTTTTTTAAAGTGTTGAAGACTAGGGAGCAGGGATGACTCTCCTTAGGAACCTGCAATAGAATAACTAGTTATGGAATGTGAGGACCAAACAAGGATGAGGACGGAAGTGTTGGTCAGGGAGGGAATTCTGGGAGTGACAGCTAAAACTAAGGGTCATTTGGGGGGTCACATGGAAGCCTAATTCAGCAGAAACTTTCTATAATATACAAAATATATGTATATGAAGGCAAGCTAGATGAAATTGCCAAATACAAATGATAGGGAGACAGAACACCAACTGTATACCTTTCATCACCAAATACATTTTCCCTTATTGAGAATGGATTACATCTAATTGAGTTGTTTGACAAACGGGTTGCATGGTGTGGTTGTCTGAATGAAAATGGCTCTCATAGACTCATGGAGTAGTGCTATTAGGTGGTGTGGCCTTGTTGTAGTAGGTGTGGCCTTTGGAGGTTTAAAATACTTCAACCAGGCCCAGTGCCACCCTCTCTTCCTGCTGCCTGTCGATACAAATGTAGAACTCTCAGCTCTCCCAGCACTATGTCTGCCTGTGCACCACCATGCTTCCCACCATGGTAATAATGGACTAAACCTCTGAAAGTATAAGTCAACCTCAATGAAATGTTTTTCTTATTAAGTGTTGCCATGGCCGTGGGTCCCATCACAGTAATAAAAATCCTAACTAAGCAAATGGGAATGTCTAAACATCCCAGCTTATTGCCAAGGCTTTTGGTGGCTCTCTACAAACTGATGATAAGGCCCTATTAATGAAGACAACATCCACATGACTTGTTAACCATGGAGAAATCAAGCTAGTGCCTACCTCGAGCCTTCACCCCCATGGACTAGTATGCATGTTACTAGAAGGTGCTTTGCATGCTACCAAATGAGAAAGGGAAATGCTAACCCAACTACAAACCCTTTGACCTACAAGAGGAGTCTGCCTGCAAGACATGCTGCTGCAATAGTGGAGTAGGAATACACTGCCGCAGCCTATAATTCACAACCCCAGAGAACCTAGACAGCAAAGAGGACCCTGAGAGGGACATACATGGATCTAATCTACATGGGAAGTAGAAAAAGACAAGATCTCCTGAGTAAATTGGGAACATGGGACCATGGGAGAGGGTTGAAGAGGAGGGGAGAAGATGGGAGGGGAGCAGGGAAAAATGTATAGTCCAATAAAATCAACTAAAAAAATAAAAAAGGTATGCTACTGCTTGCGGGAGTAACCAACCAATATTTGATTAAGTCCCTCCCACTCCATTAGATGGAACCATACCCAGTACTGCTTGGGTGGCCAAAAACCTGAGATTTGATAGGTCAGGGACCCGGGGAAAACAAAATACAACTGCTCTGCTAAACCTTCATAATGGTGCAACCCTATACCACAGTTCCTAATGTCGTGGTGACCCTCTACCATAAAATTATTTTCATTATTACTTTATAACTGTAATTTTTCTACTGTTATGAATCATAATGTAAACATCTCATATGCAAGTGCTGTGGAAGGGTCTTTCGACTCCCAGAGGGATTCTGAACTCACAGGTGGAGAAGGAACTTACAATAAACAACTTTAATGACATTCTGCTAAATTCGTAGATCTGTCCTTTTCTCAGCCATCATCAGAGGGGCTTCCTCCTGTAGCAGAGGAGAACAAATACAAAAACATTGTCATGTCTATCAGTCAACTCTTGCTTAGGCAGTCATGTTTGTGAAGCTTTGTGGAGAAAATTTCTGACAATACTAGGAGACACAAACTCATAGAAACTCCCTCATCCTCTGGCTTTTAGAATTTTTCAACCCTCTCTTCCTCAATGATCCATTAGTTTTAGAAGTGGGGTTGTTTTATAGATGTATGACCTGGCTCCAGAACTCTGCATTTTGATTGGTTGTGGTTTTCTGTAATGGTCTCAGTCTGTTGCTAAGAGATGCTTTCTTACTGAAGGGTGAAGACTGCACTTATCTGTGGATATTAGGACAAATATTTAGAATGTAGTTAGGGGTTCTACTGGCTTCGCAAGGCCAAGGTTTTAAGTTCTCCTTCAAGATCCATGACTTCACCTATCTTTTGTTAGTTGGCTAGGTTTCCAGACTAGTTATGATTCCCCTCTTGTTGAGTAAATCTTAAGTCCAATAAGAAAGTTGTTGGTCTAGGTATTGGTGGCATGTAACATAAGGGTCAGCTTGCTTGTGGGGGTTTCTGTCCCACCCAGTTCCCCAGCCTTTTAGTCCCTGAGAAAATCATACAGAGAGTCTGCATTAATTATAAACTTATTGGCCCATTAGCACAGGCTTTCTATTAGCTCTTGTAGCTTATATTAACCCATTATTCTTATCTATGTTAGCCACATGACTTGGTACCTTTTTTTAGTGGGGCAGGTCACATCCTGCTTCTTCGGTGATCTGGGCAGGAGTGGCGGAGGGAGCTTCCTGCTTCCCAGAATACTTCTATTCTTTTTGCTCCACCTCTACTTCCTGTCTGGTTTTCACACCTATACTTCCTGCCTGGCTGATCAGCATTTATTTAAAACATGATTGACAGAATACAGACAATTACCCCACACCATTTCCAGCTCTTTTTTTTTAAAACAAAGGAAAATATCCATAGTCCATTTTTGGGAATGTGGGCATAGTATTTCAGGCTAATTTTGGCTGTTTGTGGGTGCTGATAATCTTATGAGGACCTAAAGAAAATTTAGAGTTATGATCAAGTCCTGACTGGAGTATCCTGTGAGGCTTGATCATCTCAGGCATGTTCTATGATTCTTTTCTGGAAGTCTTTGAATTCAGAGTCACCATTTCCCATTTCTGATTCCTAGCATGAGCAGACATTTCCCACTTAGTGTATAGAGAGGAGTTTCTGGAGTAACAGAAAACTGCATCTCACACACTTGCACACACAGGAGATGAGATAGGGAAGGAGAAATTATCTGATTCAGTTGTAGCTAGACAGCTTGGTACCCTGTGCTTCCCACATTATCACACATCTGGCTTTTTGAAAAAGAAAAGGGCATTTCCTCCTGTGCTGATGTTGGAGATTACTTCCTAATCTCCAGCTTTATGAAGGGACAAGTCTCCATCCTTTACAGCATTCCAAACCACCATCTATCAACATGAATCCAGCAACAAAAGTCAGCAAAGTGCTTATAATGACCTTGTCTCTTCTCTGCTCCATCGAGGGTGAGTTTCCACATGGGGAGAGGGGAAATTCTTAGGGCTTCTCTCCTCTGAATCACTGCTCTCCAGTCACACTCAGGCCTTGCAGATCCAATCTGAAGACTGAGGTTCTGAGCATTAGATTGTTTCATACATCTAAAATCCATAACTTCATGGAATATAAATGATTATGTATGATATCCCTATAATCATTTTGACATTTAATTAAGTCTCTTAAGTATCACATGTTGTTCAGCTTTAAATATGTCTTAATTCTTTTCTCAGGTACAAGAGGGACAGTAGAATTATAGCTACATATCTGGATTGTATTGAGGCTGTAATATTCGAGTCAATTTAGAACACTACTCAATGCTTGTCACAGTCATCACTCAATAACTAGCATCAATAATGATAATTCTGATGATAATAAAAAGAACATCAGTGTCAATTTATCATCATCACGTAAACATTATTCTATTAGAGAAATAATTTCAAGTGATTTGAACAAAAACTCAAGATCTTAAAGGAAAAAAGAAGTCATTCTTGACACATAGCTTTTACTCATGACTAAATGAAAATTAAGTGCTAATTCTCCTTATTTCTAGTTATTAAATATATTTGAAATACAATAGCATTTGTATTTTGTCAACCATCAATACTAAGAAATGATAAACCATAAAAGTATTGCAGAAAATGTAGAATTATCCTTTTAATAAATTTGGGAAAGACCTTTCTATGTATAACTCAAGACCTAGAGTTCTTAAAAGAAAAGACCACATAAGTTTGAAAGAGAGCAAGGAGAGCCATATGGGAAGGCTTGAAATGAATAAAGGAAAGGAAGAAGTGATATAATTATATTATAATCTCAAATAATAATAGTGATAATAATGTATTTAAATAAATAAATAAAATTAAAAGTAAAATCATACCTCATTAGGGAAAAAGTCAACTTATATCCTGCACCAACTTCTAGTGCTCCTTAATGTAGAATAAGTGTGTATAAAAACAGTAATAATATAACAGAGAAATAAGTTAAAACATAATTTCCACCATAAAGAAAATACAAATAGCTATTAAATATACAAAATGTGCTCATTCTTTCTCTTTATAAAGTAAGAGAAGTATAAATTAAAAGAACCCATCAGATTGTCAATATTTGGAAACTTGATAACA
This sequence comes from Bramus lutescens, assembly GCA_001685075.1. Classification (NCBI taxonomy): domain Eukaryota; kingdom Metazoa; phylum Chordata; class Mammalia; order Rodentia; family Cricetidae; genus Bramus; species Bramus lutescens. The sequence goes on along the minus strand of LOEQ01004648.1, from coordinate 165,771 downwards.
TGGAAGATATGAGCCTGGGGAGTTATGTGCAGACTCCATTGTTCCAATTGTAGTGAGATAGGAATTATTTCAGTGATGAGAATATAAATGAAATATATATGTACATTCAATTCCTGTAGATTGAATTTTAGCAAAGTATATCAAAACAGCAAACATACGTTTTAATCTAACAATTCTGGTTATATGAAATTATCTTATAGATACAACCACACACAAGTGGAGAGTGAATGTATAAATTACAAATTTAAAAATGAACAGGGGAACATAACAACAGACACTAAGGAATTTTAGAGCTCTTTACAGATACAAATTAAAAATATGTACTCTACTAAACTGGAGCGCTAAAAGAAATATATAATTTTTCTTGATACATAACACCTACCAATATTAAGCTAATATCAGATAAGCAATTTAAACAGATCTATACCTCTTGGTGAAATAGAAGCAGTCATTGGAAGTCTACCAACCAAAGAGTTTTAGTATAGAATTCTATCAATTAAGAAGGAGTTAATGACGATACTCCTTATCTTCATTAGGGTTTCTAGTTCTGCCAAGAAATACCATGACCAAAAAGCAAATTGGGGAGGAAAGCATTTATTTTGCTTACACTGCAACATTGCTGTTCATCACTGAAGGGAGTCAAGAAGGAACTAATACAGGGCAGGATCCCAGAGGCAGGAGCTGATGCAGGGGTCTTGGAGGGGAGCTGCTTACTGGTTTGCTTCCCATAGCTTGCTCAGTCCAACTTATTATAGAACCCACCACCACCAACAGGACCAACAATAGAACAGGGATGGCACCACATACAGTGGACTGGGCCCTCCCCCACTGATCACTAAATGAGAAAATGTCTTGCAGCTGGATTCTTTATACCTCTCAAATGATTTCACAAAATAGGAACAGAAGGAGCATTGCCCAAGTCATTGTATGAGGCCACATTTATACAGATGTAGAAACCACTTAAAGACACAACAAAGAAAGAGAATTACAGACCAATTTCACTTATGGATATTGATGTAAAAATTCTTAACAGAACTCTTTCAAACCAAATCAAAGAAAAAAAATCAAAACGATCATCCACCATGACCAAGTAGGCTTCAATCCAGAGAGGCAGAGATTGTTCAACAAACATAAATCAACAAATTATCTTCTATATAAGCAAACTGAAAGCAAAAACATGTTAGATGTAGATAAGGCCTTTAACAACTTCCAATATCCTTTTATGATAAAAGTCCTGGAGAGATTAAGGATTCAAGGTTTTCCCTAGGGCTTATTATCCAGCCAGTCACAGGATATTTGCTTGGATAATAGTACTGGGCACAAATTTTGTCTTGTGGCATAGGCCATACATCCAATCAGAAAATGGCATGCCACTCTTAGCTTGTCTGTTTGCCTAGGATCACAGTACAATGGAAATTTCCTCCGGCTGCTCCTGCAAGGGCTTTCCTTGCTGGTGGACTTCTTGCAAAGTGAGGTCCTGGCAGATGGTGTGGCCCGGGGATGGTGGGCATACATCGAATGACCACAGTGTGTGTGGATTGTGGAAAGGAGCAGTAGGGGATAGGGCCTGACTGTGTTTCCTTCCCATACCTGTACATTCTTCTTGTCCCCTTGCCTCTGGTGTAACCGCAATCGTCCTTTTCTCTTTCTCTTATTTCTTATTTTCCTGGTCCTGGTCCTTCCTCAAGTTACTTGTCTTTCTTCCTCATTTCGCCTGTTCATACTGCAACATTTCCAGTTTCTCTAGCTTAGTTGTTCATGGACTTAAATATAGGTTGAAAGTTCATAAAGCAAAATTCTTTATGGGATGATACCAATGAGAAAATGTGAGGCTCTCTCCAACCCTGTGTGGTTGGCTCAGGCAGCCCACATCAGATCTTTCATATCCATCCTTCTAATCTGGCTAGTCCCAGGGTTTAGAGTGGAGAGACTTTTTGCTGTCCTGAAGCCATCCCTTTCCAGAGTTCTGCAGTAGTCAGAACAAAAGACAATCCAGTCTTCCCCGGTTATTGTTTCTTCTTCCAGGCCACAGTGCAATGCTTGAAACTGACCCTGAATAAACCTCTCACACTTGGTTTTTCCTTTTAAGCTCTCCAATGTGTCAAGTGTAAACTCTTCCTCTCTTCCAAGAGTTGTGAGACACCAGAGCACTACTGTGAGGCACATAGTGGCGAGAAGTGTCTCCTAATGACTGTCTCTAAAGGTATGAGGTCTTGAGGGTCTCAGTGATCATGCTTGCTCTTGAGGGATGCAGCCTTCCTCAGCTTCATAGGCAAAAATGGAGAGTATAGGAGAATGCGCTTTTGCAAAGAAGCAGGGAAGGGCTCCTCTGCTTTGGGTATTGGTTGCCAATAGCGGTAGGTCTGACAATAAAACCGATTAATATAAAACAGGTTTTCTCAGTGTTGCTCAGGACTTTTAAGATGAATATAATCAGAGAACAAAGGGCTTGCACATTAAAATTCCACTTGGCACTTTTGTGAATATAGTACTCTCTTGTGCGTAAAATTGCCCGAAGAATGATTGACCATCTACCTAGGATCCTGTACCTCTCATTAATCAAGTCACTGATTCTTTCCAAAAATATTTATGTTTTGCGTCTTGCTTTTCTTCCTTTGCAGGCAAAACTTTCAGTTTTGGGGCCCAAAGATGTTCTGATTCCTGTTTCAATTGTAGCCTCACCAAGGGTGTTGTGAAAGTGCAGTATACATGCTGTGATTTACATTCTTTCTGTAACAAGCTATGAGGCCTAACCCTTTCTTGGCCTCCTGTCTTTAGGTAAGCCCTCATCCCTTCCCTGTACTCTGTAGCCACACAGCACTGGAGCATCAATGTTCAGCACCGCCAAAACCCTGACACCTGTCTTTACTTATCATCAGGTGTGGATATTTTGACACTTGTCTCTCACCATTTCTAGGATTCTGGTTTTCTTCCTTTTCTTCCTCCAGCCTTTCAGCATTGGCTGACATAGAGCGCATTTCCCTCCTCCCTCTTGATTGTCACCTTTTCACAACATATGTGCCCTAAGTGACAAATGCTGTGATTAGGGCCAGTTTCCCCATGACCATGGCAGACCTGGCACCTACCTTTAATGACGCTTTACTCCAGGATGCCTTTTCTGCCAGGCTGGCCAGCAAACAAGAGCTCCAGCAACCCACTTCATTCTCCTTCAGAGAACCTAGGCACCTGTAGGTAGTTTCTCACTGCTGTGACCTGAGCAAAACCATGAAAGGAGGGAGGATTCATGTGTCTCTTGATTTTAGAGGTTTCCTCCATCATGATGGGAGGATGCAGTAGAAAAGAGATTTTAACCTCACGCCTGGGGGAAAGCACATTTGAGTGAAAAAGAAAGGAATCAAGAAAAGATACAGCTCCCATGGAAATATCCCTGGTTACCTTCTCCTCCATCCAGGCTCCCCAAGGAAATTCTGCCATCTTTTATCATTCTGTCACATGTTAAAATGCATTAATGTCCTACACCATGGAGTAGGACAGAGACCTCGCATGCTAATCATCTCAGGAAATGTCCTCACAGATACCCCCAGAGGTGTGCTTGTGGAATCCCTTAGACATGCTCAGTGCTGTCAAGTGACTAGGATGAGACATCCCAGGTGAGGGAGCTCCTTCACCACAGCGTCCATCTCCACTCTCTGTTCACTCAGGCATGGGCTTCATTGTCCTTCTGGAAAGCTCTGCTGTTTAGTTTTACTTTAGTTCATTTCATAGTTTTGGAAGTTGGGGTTGTTTGGAATATTCACTTTTTATATTTTCCATAGATTTTATGTTCAACATGGAAAATAAAGGGTGTCTTTGTGAGGATATTTCCTGAGATTATTTTGTCCAGATAAAATACTGCTAGTGATGCTATCCTCAGGATACAGCTTATTTACACTTTAGATGGACATTTCAAAACTTTAGAAACATAAATAAGTCATGACATATGTTTTGTGTATTAAAACATTTATTTATTACAAATTTTGAAAATTGTGTTTTCTTTTCAGATGTGTTCATTGCATCACAGCCCTGGAGCATGCCTTCTCCTACTGAACCATATCTCCAGCCCAATACTTTACTTTCTACATCATATACATTAGTTATTGTTCTTATTCTACATGGATATCTCAATTTTACATTAGGTACTTTCCAATGTATTGTATGTCCTATACAATTGATTTGTGTTCAATATGTTTTCTTAGATTGTGTTCAATTAAATTTGTTTTAACATTTGTTTGTTCGCTTTTAACAATTCATATACAACTGTCCATCTGCAGCGGTCAGAAATGAAATAGTATGAGTCAATGCTCGTATTCCCACATGTTCATTCTGAGAAACTGTCATTAGGTGGAAAGGCTTAGGAGGCAGCACACTTTTGGGGCAGCCTGGACCATAAATTATTTCTTCGGACCTGAGGTGAGGTGTGGGATTAAAGACACAACTCACATGGCTTTATTGTGTGGGAGATTTTTAGTGAGCCCTCATGAAATCCTGAGTTCACATCTGGAAACTTCCTATGCATTTATTCTCCAAACATCCTTATATATCAAAACATAAACTGAGGGAGAAATTCATTAGCATCCCATTTCCTAGGTATCCAGGCAAATGTCTCTGGTCACATCCACACATTTGACCACACATTTTTATGCCCATTTTGTCATGTCTCCCTGTCTTCCCTCTCTGTATACCAGCTCTGTCACGCAGGCCAAATTAACATCTCTTTTTGAGCATCCCCCAAATTACAAAGAAGGAGCAGAACAACATCCTGACCCTTTGTTAGGGATGGCGACAGACTTGGGTTTGCACCTCTTGTGCAGCAGGTGCAAACCGTGCCCTGAGATTCTGGCTGCCATCCCATGTAGAAATACGGGCCTACAATCTACTCTCATTAATTTTAATAAAACCTGTGTTTCTGCAACAGGACAGATGTTGACGTCTGCCTTAGGCAAAGATTTCTCCATTTACCTGTCCTTGGAATACTCATTTCATTTTATGTAAGCTCTGGTCTTAGGCATCTGGGGAGAAGAAGCTTTAAACCCATCACTGACTGCTGATCTCTGTGAAGAAAAGAGATTAAGGGAGAAAGATACCTTTGGGCTCTGTATCTTGGAGCCACACATTTTTTTTGTCAGGATAAATCATGATGTTTTATGAATAATCACGCTCCTAAAAGACTATAGTCTCCTATTTAAAGGGGAAGAGGATCGCCTGAGTTGAAAATTTTTTAGCTAGTCTAGAGCACCTCAGAAATTTTTTACATTGTATCAAAATCTAAAATTCTTCTTTTTTATTTTTATTAAAAATTTCCACCTCCTCCCCTCCTCCCATTTCCCT
>LOEQ01004648.1:129298-147906 GCA_001685075.1 Bramus lutescens | reverse complement strand
ATGCACAAAACTCAAGTCCAAATGGATTAAAGACCTCAATATTAATCTGCACACACTGAACCTGATAGAAGAGAAAGTGGGAAGTAATCTACAACACATGGGCAGAGAAGACCACTTCCTATGTAAAATAAATTCCATGAGAAGATATATTAAAAAAATAAGTCACATATAATACCAAAATACACAAAGTCTGGATTATACATTTTATTGTGTTTTCTTTGATACTTTTAAACAGACAATGAGCTTGTTACTAAGAGACATTTGATTGTGGGAGCTGCTAATTAAACCAACATATATATTTTAAAGGTATCTTGACTTCAAATTTTGGGTCTAACGATATGTCACTTTGTAAAAGAGGTTTTGCTTTTGTTTCCACAGATGATGAGAAGCTATGAGTTCCTGCCAGTTTAATATGGTTTGATAAAGGAAGATCCCCTGAAAATCCTGGCTATTAACATAAAGAAAGAAACCTAAAGTAACCTTCCAGACATGTGATTAACAAGGGCTTTAGGGTCCAGACCCAAAGTCCTCTTTGGGGTTGAGATCTGATGCTATAGCAAGCAAAATTTTCTTAGGGTATCTGAAGGTGAATGAACTCTCTCATACTGTGCTGTTCTGAAGAAGTCTCTTTATTCTTCTGCCTCCACTCTCATTCTCCTGTTCTAATTCTAATTCCTCCTTACTTCTTCTCCTCTAGCCTAAAAAACACTTTTTCCCATGTAGGTCTTGACACAATGAAAAAATTATAAGCATTACTGCTCATTAGTCAAGCACACATTCCTAGAGTAAGTGACAAGGAACTGAGCCATTCAACATGGCAACATAAGTTTCCAAGATTACAGGAGTAAGACCATGACCAGATACGGGGGGCATCCCAGTGCCCAATGACAAACTTTGAGATATAGTTCTATTGTCAGCAGACTTGGCAAGCATATAATTGACTTTCTTTTCTTAGGGTGCTTTGTGTAGCAACCTTGATTGGACACCTGTGTCTCTCTCTGACCTTGTATATAGCTGTAAGGTTTTAAACACATGGTCCACTTGCAAAAAGTCTTTAGTCTAGTTTGAACTTGTTCTGAGGTAAAAGTGAGCTGATTGTGTACAGTTGTTCTGAGAAAAAGGAACAAAGTAGGCTTTAAGTGTCTATAATCCTTGTGGGACAATAGATCTAGTTATGAAGCATGTCCTAGTATCTTTTCTATACATCAAAATTATATAGCCAAATGAAAAGTCTTCTTCCTGACCATTCACAGATACATGTGCCCTTAAGATGGAAATGTAATAATGAGATTATATATACAATGCACATGAGATTACACACTACAATACAGGTATAGGGTAGACACCAAGCTGCTTTAGCAAATTTGAGCAACAGTTTCCAGAGACTATAGTTCTGCAGGCCTTGACTATATAGGATTAGCCTCCATCAGAGACTCACTTCTTTGGTGTATTGATAACTGAACACTAGTTGTCGTCTGCTGCATTTATTATGGACTCAATACATGAAATATATTTTGCCTGCTCAAACATATAACAAAATATCATCTTTATATGGCTTATATATAATGCATAGTCAATTAATGCAAATATATATGTTATGTTTAAAAGTTTTGTGTATTTTCAGAACGATACCAGACAAAAATCAAAATGGCCCAGGTGATCCAATATCCAAACCAGTTTCTAGCCTCACAGACTGCTACAGCCAAGATTTAACTATAATTCTAAATTTTTTGAGGGGCCCTATAAGATTAGTAGTGCCAGGCAATCAGCAGGAAGTGTTCTAGAGAACTATGCCCAAATTCCCAAAATATTGTTTATAGATGTTCATTTTCATTTAAGAGGGGTTGGTTACAAATTGTTATTGGTCATAGTCAATGTCTTTCTAAAAGAATAAAGGGGATATGATATAAAAATGAAAAAGGGTAGATTATTAAATCTACCTTAATCTAAAAAACAACTGTTAATCTCAAAATATTTCACATTGGCAAGTATTTTAGTTTATTGATATAAATTTAAGGTATATGTACTGTATGTATATTTCTACTCTTTTTAAGGTATTATGTTTATGCAGCTCTTTTAAAATATAATGTATAATTAAGAAATACAAATTGTCATGTAGAATTCTCAATCTTAAGACCATGTTTGTTAGGTTTTCTGGATATACAGTGATATGTTTCAGATGGATAGGTAATCTTCAAACACTTCAAAGACCTACAGAATATTACATCTAAAATATTTTAATAACTTAGAAATCTTTTGACATAAGACACATCTGCTACTGGTAGCACTGATCTACTGCCAAGAAGATAATGGGCACCAAAGACATTCCATACAGAGTTTGTTTTCTTCTTGGCAAAACTGGCCTCTACTGTTGACAGTAAGTACTCTGTCCAACCTGGACCAGCAGAATACAAAGAAAAGTAACTGCTGAACTTTGCCAAGACAAGGTAAAACAGTCCTTCAAATTTTCCTACTTCTGAAAGTGGTTTGTCAGATATTCTAGGCCTATAAGTCAAAGTTGGATGCCCCAACATGACAGAAACATCTTGGTTGACTGTCTAGGCAGTCAGTTATTTTTAGAAGTCACTTGCTTGCACCTCTTGCTTACTCAGGTAATATTTTTCCTACTCAGGTCTTTGACGGGGTTGAAGACTAGATAATTATAGTCATAGTTTTTCTTAGTTATAATAATAGGTAAATTAGATAGGAAACATTAGACTCACCAAGATAGGGTAGATAATTTAATATTTTCTCTAATTTTGTCAAATGAAATTAAACTAAATATAATAACTGCAATTCTTACGTAATAACTGTTTTATTGTATTAACTTTACTATGTTAAAGTTAAAACTTTCCTTTTGATTAGACAGAGAGGGGGAAAGCTATCAACATGTTTATTCCTATTGGTTAATAAAATAGCTGATTTCGCCTATGGCAAAGCAGGATAGAGCCGAAATCCAAGCAGAGATGCAGGCGAAGAAGGATGGAGTCTGGGCAGATGCTAGTGAATTACTGAAGCAACAAGATGTACTAGAGAACATACAATGCCACAAAGCAACATGGGAAAATATATATTAATAGAAATTAGTTAGTTTAAGTTGTAAAAGCCAGTTAGTAATAAACTGAGCAATAGGCCAAGCAATTGTAATTAAAAGTAAGCCTCTGAATGATTATATTAAAAGCTGCTGTGGGAGCAGCCGGGACAAAAAAGCCTATGTTTACATTTGGTGCATCCACCTAAAGCCTGAGAAATCTTAAAAAGGACTTCTAGGCACACGAAAATCGAGTCAAGAACAGCTTCATAATTCATGTCTCTCATTGCAGGCTGAGGTACAGAACCGTGTCCGCTGGCTACCGTGGGCTTGAACTGCAGCATGGAGGATTTCCACAGCATCTCACATGGGCCACAATGAAGAGGCTTATCCCAGACACTTTCTATAGGGATCAAGCAAAAGAGGAAAGACTCTGTTTACATATATATGTTTGCATATATATTATGATAATAAATACTGGAAACAACAAATAGGCCGAAAGCCCTTATAAAATGAAACTCCACTGCAAATGTTGAAAGCAGCATATGGATATTTCTTCATACCCAATAATGTTTAAAAACTGTTTGCTATCCAGGTCAGTTGGGGTCATTGGAGTAAGGGAATTTAACCATATAAAACTCTGTTGAAGGTTCCTGTAAAGCATCCTTCATTCATTCCCTATGTGACATTTTCTGTGTCATTCAGTAGAAGAGAGAGCAAACATCTTTATTTAATGGGGCACACAGACACACAGAGAGACATGAGTGACAGTCTTCAGACAGGCATAGATTCACCCACAACAGAGAAAAATGACACAAGACGCAAAGAGCGAAGTAGAGAATTCAAATCTGAGCTCGCTGTTAGTTAAATGACACCAAGGGGAAGTGCTGTGACTTGTTTTCTAATGTGCCTGTCACAGGAAATATTGCTTATTGTTTTAGAATCAAGTATTAGTATAAAGAGGTTTCAACATAAAAATAAATTGACGGGGTCAGGTGGGTGGTGGTGGTGCATGCCTTTAATCCCAGCACTCCAGAGGTAGAGGAAGGTGGATCTCTGTGAGTTTGAGGCCAGCCTGGTCTACAAGAAGTAGTTTCAGGACAGGTTTCAAAGCTACAACAAAACTCTATCTTGAGAAACTAAGAAAAAAAATTGATGGGGTCCTGTGTTGTTGGATGTCTTTATTCCTTGCCTCTTTGTTTCCTTGGCTCTTTGTTCTTTGGCGGGCCTGTCATACAGCTCCCAAATAAATGCACACAGAGACTTATTATTACTTATACATTCCATTGCCAACTAAATAAACATAAATAATTTCACAGTAAAGCATAAACAGAAAAACAAGAAGAAAGAAGCAGCCTAGGAGCTATGAATACCAAACAACTTCAAGTATATGATTCATTTTCTGGAACAAAATAAGACATGGACATGATATGCACTTGTAGACACGGTAGCCATTATTTTTGCAAAAATAATACAACATATAAAATATAGATCCAGCAAAGATGACAGAATCCTTGAGAGGATAAATAGTGAACACTAAAATATCACCTTCAATTTTCTGCAAAATAACCAAGGATATAAAGAAAGGAGCACTTTGTCATTCTTCACCAAAGAAAGGAACTACCCTAGAATAGTCATCAGAAACTTTGTTATACAGGAGACAAGAGTCATATTTTTCAAATGCTAATAGAAACACACACACACACACGCACACACACACACACACACACACACACACACACACCTCCTGGCCTGAATTCTACACCCAGCAAATACAGCTTTGAAGCTTTGAAGGTAAAAATAAAATTTTGCCAAGTATACAAAACATCAGGTCATTGATTCTTTGGCAAAAGAGTACTACAAATATTTATCAGTTCCGAACAGATTTTGTCTTGATCACTAGCTCCCTCAGGCTCTCCCTAGAAACTTCTACTGGCCAAGCCAGCTGGCGAAGAAGATAGACAATCTTCAGACTTTCACTCTCCCTCCTCCCCTGCAAGGGCAGACACCCCAGTCCCATCCCTAGCTCAGTAGTAGACCATTTGCTGTGATCTCCTCTTTCTTTCTGCCTTACCCCACCCGGTCTCCATGCAGATCCTCTCCTACAGCCTGCCTAGCTACATTGCCTTTTGCCTGTACCTCGAACTTCAGTAGGTACTCCCTGGGAACCCACCAGCCACCCTCGCCAGGGAAACAGACAGTTGATCATCAGATCTTCTTTCTCTCTTCCAAACCCAATCCTCCTTACTTCCCCCACCCATCTCATCCCCAGCTCTGTAACAGATCACTGGCTGCGGCCTCTCCTCCTCCCTCTCCACCTGCAAGGGAAGAAGCAGATCCTGGTGGCATCCCCATCTGTTCAGTTTCAGCCTTAAGTATCAGCTCCCAACACCAGGAAGCACATTCTAACCAGAACCTCCAGTGGCCACACCGGGCAGGTTCTCGGAAGCTTTCTCCAGTCAGCAGCCCACAGCTACTATATTTTCCTAAGAACCAGAGAGGGCAACAGAAACCAAGGAAGAAATACACACCTAATAAACACAGATCAGATATCAGCACCTAGAATCACAACCATCTCAAACCCAGATGCTTAGACAACAGCATAAAAGCAAAATACCAGCCAGGATGATATGTATTTCCTAAAGCCCAGCCACCCAACCCCAGTAGGCCCTGAGAAAAACAGCGCAGCTGAAGCACCAGAGGAAATAAATATCTTCAAAAAATCTGTGAAAACACAAGCAAACAGAGAAAGGAAATGAAAAAAAAACATTCAAGATTTGTAAGTAGAAATAGAAACAACATACCAGGTGGTGGTGGTACACACCTTTACTCCTAGCACTCAGAAAGCAGAGGCAGGCAGATCTCTGAGTTCAAGGCTAACCTGGTCTACAGAGTGAGTTCAAGGATTACACAGAGAAATCTTGTCTCAAAAATGTAAAGAAAGAAGAAATAGAATCAGTAAGGGAAACACAACTGAGGTAAAATTAAAAATAAAAAAATTAGGAACTTGAACAGGAACCTCAAGGCAAGTCTTACCAACAGAATAAAGGAGAGAATCTCAGGTATTAAAGATACAATAGAAGAAATGGACACTTTCATCAAAGAAAATGTTAAGTGTAAACAAAACAAAACAAAACTCAGCATTAAAAAACAGCAACTCCGGCACAAAACATCCAGGAAATCTGAGACGCCGTGAAAAGAACAAGTCTGTGAATAACAGGAACTGATGAAGGAGAAGAAACCCAGATTAAAGGCAAAGAAAATATTTTCAACAAAATCATAATGAAAGTTTTCCCAATCTGAAAATGGAGGTGACTATCAAGATGTAAGATACATACAGAACACCAAATAGACTGGAACAAAAGGTAAATTCCCCACATTACACAATACCTAAAACACTAAATGTACAGAACAAAGAAAAAATATTAAAAAACTATAAGAGAAAAAGACAAAACAACATAGAAATGCAGGGCCATTAGACTAAAACCTGACAATCAATGAATATTCTAAAAGCTAGCAAGCAAAATGTATTTAATATTGCTTTTCATAGAAAATTGGATCCATCCACATTCATAATTATGATGGCTGAAACAAGAGAACAAATACACTGATGACCAACAGTGCCAAATGCTGGCCAAACATGGAGCAGCTCTCACATGACTGTGAGAATGCAATGTGATATTGCTCTGCCAAGCATCATCACTGAGTTCAGTTTTCAGAACCAGCATGGTGGAAGCCAAGTATGACTCTCGCAAGGTGACTCTGACATTGGCACACATGCCATTGCATGTGAACATTAACACAGACACACAAAATAAAGAAATAAATAGAAAATATTCCAAATTACTATACAGAAGCAGTAAAATAAATTTTATATGGCATACAATGTATTACACAGCACCAAACAGCATAATATAATATACATGTACACAAAAAAAACATCTACAATACATGATATAGAAAGCAGGATGAGGACTCCATACATGGTCAGTAGAGAGTGTTTTCCAGTATGCTCTGTGGCCATGACTCAATGAACAACACTGAAAAAAATAGAAGCCACAATGGCCTTAATATTTATAATATATAGCTTTTTATATTTCAATATATACAAATATATATCATGACCTATTAAAAATTCTAAAAATCTGTGGCATGTGATGTCTGATCCTAGTCACTTGATGGTACCAAGGATGTCTAATAGATTTAATAAGAAGAAGTCTGGGTGTGCCTGTGAGATGATTGGGACAGATGTCTATGTCCTAACTAATGGTTTAAGCTGCTATTTCATTTGAAATTTGAATGGCATATCAAGAAATGTATGCCCTGGTTAGAGGAAGTAGACCACTGTTGAGGTATCAACAGATGATGCTAAGTACATGCTGGTGAGCAGTGAGGCTACAGGAGCACAGGGAAGGAGCGAGAGCTCACCCAGAGTAGAGCCATGCAAAGTATCAGGCTTTCAGCCTATTGCAGTAAGACTTGTTATTGCAACATTTCATTTGTATTTTTCTATTTCCATTCACAATGTTCTCATTGAAGCATAGGTCAGCACATTTCTGGATTCCAAACTGGATTTTGCCATCTGGAGAGGAAGAAAGGCAAGAAGCAAACTATAAATATTAGTGAAAAGAGTGAAAGCCACAGTAAATGAAAGTCAGGCTTCTAGGTAAAAGGTACATTTGCTACACAGGTATGACTCAGGTGGCCTCTCTGGTGTCATCATCCCTCAGCCCCTACTTGAACCCACAGGTAGAACTCTCTTCCCAAAAGGGCAGAATGGAATTTTAGAATCTAATTCCTATCATACTAGAGTATATTCAACCCAAAAGTTACCAACAATTGCCCAGACAACTTTCGAAAGTATTTTTTTTAATAATTTGTTTGTTGATCTGACCAACAGCCAGAAAACACATCCTCCTTCAAGTCTCTGCATTTTCCATCAGCTTTCTGGAGATGGTTCATGACTATAGGGCAAGTAAGATGGCCCCCAGAGCTCCCAGACTTACATACCTCTGAACAGTAGAAGCGAGGCACATTTCTCACCAGGTTTAGCTGTACAGCAACCTTCTCCTTCTTCACAAATCCCCGTAGAATTGAACCTAGCGCACACGAAACAGGTCAAAGCTGAAAAGACAAAGGCAAGTGTAGGGGCTCACTTAAGGCCCAGCCTCAAGCATCCATGGTAGCTGAGCCTGTGCTCTGGTTAATGAAAGGAGCTGAATGTATACTGAGCTAACCCTTTCAGGAAAGGTCATAACCATGGGAAAGTTGAGGGAGAGTTGGAAGATTCTCCAACTACATACCCTGAGAACAGACCAAGTTGTCAGGATGAAAAATCAAAGCTCTGTTGTGGGGTGCCTAACCCACGACGTGGCGCTCTATTTCTGAGATGGCATAAAGAGACAGAAGGCAGAAAGAGACCAGAGTTTGACCTCACCAGACATGGTTGTATTTATTAATACACACAGCAAAGGGAGGTCTCTCCTCTCTAGGAAATGGAGGGATCTGCCAAGGGAAAAGCTTCCAGGCTCCATTTACAGGGGCAGGGTGAGGCGATTTGGGGTGAAAAAATTGCTATGGTCTATGGGGCTATGCTGGTTTGGAGTTCCTCCTTTCTGGAAGTGTTTGCCCAAGGTGAGGCAGACTGTCTTGGGAAGCAGGTTGTCTCAGTAGCCATTCCTCTCTGTGCTGACTGATGAAGGTTGAGCAAGGTCAACTATAGTCTCAACCCTGACAGACAAGCATAAAAAGAGATAGGGAGAAGGGTCATTGAAAGAAGGCAGACTGGGGGAATTGGCTCTTTCTTGACTGCTTCAAGCTAAGGAAAGCCATTATTGGGAGGGGTAGTCCAGGGCCCATTGACTCAAGGATCTTCTGGTCACTTAGCAAGAGGAGTTTTTTAACTTGTTTAGCCACAATGAACCATGGGATTGCCATCATGCTTTCCTGGAGAAGCTTTGGAGGGCTCAAAACAGATGTTCGGTTACAGAGTAAAGTTGAGAGACTGCCCACAGAGGTAAAAGGAGGCACAAGAGTAGAGGTGGAAGAGACACAGTGAGCTGTGAGAAGTGGGGTGTTTCCCCATATAGGGAGAGGGACTTGCCCTCTGTTTATTTGGGAGGGGTGGGTTGAGTCAGAATGGACATGATGCCAGGAGAAGTGACAAGCTGGAGGAGAGCAACAGATAAATTTTCCAGATTGTAGAAAGAGTAGAAGATAGTAGGAGTGTGAAAGTTTTCCTTCCAGGTCTAGTGATTCAAGGTGACAATGACTAGTGCCACCATCAGGAGTGCTGCATCAAAGTAAGATAACAGAAGCAATATGGAGTAACAGAGTGTTGAAAAATGGAGCAGGAAAAAATGGAGGACTAATTTAGAGATTTGTGTCTGACCTGCAGTGAAAGGGACAACAGTCCCTGGCATCCAGGGTTTCTCCAGAGCACCAAAAATCTCTTTTTGCAGGTGTATCTGGAACAAATGAGGCACTTGTAGTGTGTTAGAGTTATGGGGAAAGCTAACATGCAGCATTTTATTCATGGTTCAGGATAATAAGGAAGAAATATGTGCTCTAAGGGAAGAGCCAGAGTGGAGGGAACCAAAAGTCCATACACTGGTGGCTTGTGACTGAATTTTTTGTCTGGTCTGTGTGTCTCTGGGACCAAGTGAGTATAGGAGTTCTTGGTTCTGAAGTGACATAATTGATGCAGGATGATCCAAATCCCAGTATCCACAGGAGTCAGATCCAGTGGTTTTTAGTCTGGAAGGACTGCAGCAGCTAAAGAATGAGTTGATCCTGAAGGAAATTAAGCTGATCAGAAATTTCTTTAAGGTTTTCTGAGAGTTTCAGAGACAGGGATGTTAATTGATGTGAAGAAGTCTTCAGTCCAGCTGTTTTAGTTGAGTCCTTGACCACGCCCAGAGTAGCAAAAAGAGGAGTGATTTGGATGGCCCATGGCCCATTAGTTCCCAATTCAGAGCTCACTAATCTTTCTTAAACTGCTTCAAGCTGACAAAAGGGGCATTGCAGAAGGAACAGTAATAAGCATGCACCAGAGGAGGATCCATCCAAAGGATCACAATAAACCATAACAAATGGCAAAGTTCCAGAACATAATAACTGTACAAACATGTAATATCATTTAAGAGACAAAATTGAAGAGGAAAATATCTTACATCAAGATTAACTTAAGAGCATTAGCACAGGAGACCAGTTCCCAAGTAGAACATTAGTAGCACAGACACTGAGAACAACAATCAATAAATGGGAGTTCCTGAAACTGAGAAGCTTCTGTAGGGCAAAGGACATGGTAAACAAGACAAAATGACATCCTACAGAATGGGAAAAGATCTTCACCAACCCCACATCTGACAGAGGGCTTATCTCCAAAGTATATAAAGAACTTAAGAAACTAGACAACAAAATGCCAAATAATGCAATTAATAAATGAGGTAGAGCACTAAACAGAGAATTCTCAACAGAAGAAACTCAAATGGCTAAAAGGAATTTAAGGAATTGTTCAACATCCTTAGCCAAAAGGGAAATGCAAATCAAAATGTCTCTGAGATACCATTTTACACCTGTCAGAATGGTAAGATCAAAAATACTGAGGACAACTTATACTGGAGAGGATGTGGAGTCAGGGGAACACTCCCCCACTGCTGGTGGGAGTGCAATTTCATAAACCATTCTGGAAATCAGTAGTGGTTTCTCAGAAAATTGGGAATCAATCTATGTCAAGGCCCAGCAATATCACTCGGGCATTTACCCAGAGGATACTCAATCATACCACAAGAACACTTGCCCAACAACATTAATAGCAGCATTATTCTTAATAGTAAGAATCTAGAAACAAACTAGATGTGGCTTAACTGAAGAATGGAAAAAGAAAATGTGGTAAATTTACACAATGGAGTATTACTCAGCTGAAAAAACAATGACAGCATGAAATTTGGAGGCAAATGGATGGAAGTACAAAAAGTATCCTGAGTGAGGTAACCCAGACTCAGAAAGACAAGCATGATATATACTCACTCATAAGTGGATAGAAGATATAAAACCAGGGAAGGAGAACCAGACTACAATCCACAGCTCCAGAGAATTAGGAGCATCGAGGGGATGAAGGGGGAAGGTGGAAGCAGAGAAAGGAGGAAGGAAAGGGAGTGGTGAAAATGTAAAGCTCAATAAAAACAATAAAAAGGTTAAGAAAAGAAAAACCTAAAAAGGAAAGATTCACTTATTTTGTTTAGTAGGGTTAAATGCAATTATAGAACTTGCTAGATCATGTACCAGAGTTCTGTAGAAGAGTAAGGTCACTCCTTTAGCTGTCAGTTTCATAATGCTTCTGCATAAGGAATGAGTACCTGGAAGCTTTGTAAAGAAGCCAATTAATATCTTAGTTAGGGTTTCTACTGTTATGGTAAAACACCATGACCAAAAGCTTATTTACTTATTGGAGTAAAAGGCTTACACTTCCACAAAGTAGACCATCATTGAATAAAGTCAGGGCAGGAACTCAAGTAAAACAGCTGTAGGCAGTAGAGCCTACTTCTCAGTCAGTAGAACATGAAACCCTTAATCCCAGGGTTCTAGATTCAGGCCCCATGTTGGGTGCCATTTTGTAGGTGGAGACTGTTGTTTGTTTCCTTGCTGCCCAGGCCCAAATTAATTACATAAAACTATATTAATTAAAATACTGTGGTAAATAGCTTAAGCATATTTCTAGCTAGCTCTTACAGCTTAACCCATTTCTATTATTTTATATTTTACCATGAGGTTCATGGTTTACTGGTAAGGCTCCCAGGCATCTGTCTCCTTTGGTGGCTACATGGCATCTCATTGACTCTGCCTATTCTCTCTCTACAACTATCTGCTTGGAATTCCTGCCTTGCTCTATTCTGCCCTGCAATAGTCTCAAAGCAGCTTCTTCATTAACCAATGGTATTCATACTATAAAGAGAGGAATCCCACATCAAGCAGGAACTGGAGGTAGGAGGTGATATAGAAGCCATGGTGAGATGCTACTTACTGGCTTGCTCCCCAGGGCTTGCTCAATCTGATTTCTTATAGAACCCAGGACCAGCAGCCCAGAGAAGGGCAACACTCACAATGGGCTGGGCCCTCCTGCATCAATCACTAACCAAGAAAATGTCCTAGAGACTTTCCATTAGCCTAATCTTATACAGGAGGTTTCTAGATTGAGGCTCCCTCCTCTATAGTGACTCTAGCTTGTGTCAAGTTGGTATAAAACTAGCCATCACAGTCAGCATCTAATTGATAATTTAAAATAAAATTGCAATCCTATTGAGTTATTTTTAGAGGATTGGCTAGTAAACTGCCAAAGACACTGCTTGGATATTCTGGCTAATTTTCCAAAACTGTGAGTTTGGTGTCAGCTTCCTTTAATAAGGGGACATAGAGGTAGGAGTTAGAATATGCACCCTGGAATTAGCTTTTCTAAGAGAATTGAAAGTCAAGGTAAAGAGCAGAGCTAACTGATGAAGGCTCCTGGACTTGCTGGTTGGCAAAGCTGCTAGGGTGCCTGGGTCTTGGCAGAGACTGACAAACGAGGTGGTCCACCTCAGTTCCATACTCATTGCAGCTCCTGCTCTGTTGTTCACACAGCCAACATTACTTCTGTGCAAGAGGCTACCTCAGCTGAGAACTTCTCTTGATTTCACTCCTCATCTGCTGGAAGAGCTTTTTGGGAGAAATGGTTGGGGCTTTGTGCAGGAGTGTAAGCCAGAACTGGGAGGCAGGGATGAGAAGGAAAAGGGATGAGCTGTGGTGGTGATATGAGTCCTCTGACCATTCTTCATTTTGTTTTATGGAGTTATCTAAATCAATTTAAATATTAAAATCTTAGGTTTAAAATTTGGGCCAGGAGTGATCGTTGCCCAGTGCGTATTGAGGCCAGATTTGAACTGAAAGCTAAATGAGTGTGACCTATCCAAGGTCTCCCAAATGGAGCTTTCTTAGGTTAGCCCACAGACAGGTTAAGGGTATTTAATTTGAGATCCATAATGGGTGTGGAACAAAGGTAAAATAAGGGGTCAAATCCAGCCACCAGATGAGTCCTTTGGGTTTCAGGTTGACCAAATGTTCCTGGGAAGTAGGAGGGCATCCCAAGTCTTGGTACCTTCCCAGACAGAGTCAAGAGACCGTAGGACATGTGGAAGGTTCCTGGAACTTTTGAACCACAGTGCTCACGGGTCCATGGAAAGCTCCCAGATCCTATTACTGAGTCTCAGGGTAAGAAGCAACTGGGGTGCCTCCCATTAGACATCATGAGTTACCTGGTTCCAACATTTTAGCTGCGGTAAAAGCATGGTCTAGTCAAAGGAACAACCACCCTCCCATCTTTAAGTCAGATTGTGTCAGAATGAGACAGAAAAGCCCAAGGAGAGAAGGGGGCATTCTGAAGGGAGAACAGACAATGGCTGCCTGACAGACAGATGGCCCTGCCAGGCTACTCAGGAGCCTGGACATTGGACCAGATGAGAACAAGGGAGGTCCATGAAAAAGGGCTCAGGCCACCAATGGACTCTGATGCCTTTTCTGTTTTTTTTTTCTCTTGGCATCAAATGTTAGATTTCGTAGAACATGAAAAGACGGAAAGCAGAAGAAGATCAGAATCTGACCTCACCAGAGAGAATTATATTTGTTAGTTTACACAGCAAGGGGCAGCCTCTCTCCCACAGGAAACTAAAGGGTCTGCTACAGGAAAAAAGATGCCTTTGACCCTTTATAAAATGGGCCTTAGGAACTTGGGAATGAGGAAGATAGTTGCATCTATAGGAGGTCTATGAGGGTCTGCAGTTCCTCCTTCCTGAAAGTTTTTTCCCAAGACAGACAAACAGACAATCTTAGCAAACAGCCTGTCCAAACATCCCTTCTTTCTATGTTGACTGATAAGGGCTGAGCAGGATCAACTGTAATCTCGCAGGAATTCTGTCTTTAAGACTGAGACATTTTATCACACAGGACTGGATGAGTGCATTCTTTTAGTTTTCATCCTGTCAATGACCTTCCTTTCCCACTTAGACCCATTTACGTTTAAGTTTGTGGAATTGAGGATGCTTGAATATGCCAGAGAACAGAGGTGAAGGAAGCTGGAGAGAGGGAGGAGAGCAGGGTGGCAAGGAGTGGGAGGCAGAGCACCAGCACCATGACGGACGAGGGGAAGCATCCTTGATTATGCACAGCAGAGGGAAAGTGAGAAAGGAGATGTGGACATGGGAATGAAGCAGGAATCAGTTCTGATGTTATCCAGCTTCTAGTCCTTTTTCCTCACACTTCCCATTGGCCCCTAATATGCGCATCAGTATGTCTGCCTGCCAGCAGCAAGCCCTACCATCTGCTGGGGTCTCACCTTGCAGGGAGCTCACCAGCATGGTGAGGCCCATCAGGAGCAGCAAGATGTGTTTTCCCATTGCAATGAGATCTGCAGACCAGAGGGCATCAGAAAGCAGGACAGCACTCAGGACCCATCTTACAAGACAGGCTTATATCATAAGCCTAGGTTGGGAGGGGCAGCCAGGAGGATCCCAGGATATGGCCTGAACATACAGCCAGAGGGAAGCCCAAATACCAGAAATTTTTCCTCGCTTTCTGCTGCTATAACAGATGGCCTGTAAAGCACTCATTAGGGGAAAACTTGAACTCGAGGTAAACCTGCAGCTCAGTTCATCCTCCCCTTGGTGGTCACATGTCTTTTCAGAAAACCTCAGTGCAATCTGCTGGCCAGAAGGAAAATGCCTTCAGGTGCTGCTTTTGGGGAAGTACATTCAAGAGGGAGCTCTGAGCTGTGGTAACCCCTTAAACTCTAGATAAGACCTGTCACTCTCAGTAATCAAGCAAGCCTGCTCCCTCCTTTAATATAAAGTTTTTAAAGTTGTTCTCTTTTGTCCCTCAAGGGAAGCCAGAGAATCTGTGTATCTCTCTGTACTTGGTCATTGCTCTTTTCTCCCAGGACTCCATGTTTGTTGTGCGAAAATTGTCTGTATTCTGTCAATCATGCATTTTAATAAAACACTGATTGGCCAGGAGGAAGTATAGGTGGCTCGACCAGACAGGAAGTAGAGGCAGGGAGATGAGAACAGGAGAATGCTGGAAAGGAGGAAGCCCATTCYCTCYACTCCTGCCCAGACTCTGAAGAAGCAACATGTGATCTACCCTGCTGTGAAAGGTACTGAGCCACACGGTTAACATAGATAAGAATAATGGGTTAATATAAACTACAAGAGCTAATAAGAAGACTGAGCTAATGGGTCAATCAATTTTGTAACTTCTGGAGATCTCTGTGTGACTTTCTTTGGGGCATGCTGGCTATGGGGTACTGGGCGGGACAGAAACCCCAACAAGCCAGCCTTTCATGTTACACATGTTTTAGCATTTGCTGCACTGACCATGGCAACTTTGAAATGGGGATTAATGGCTGTGAGACTCAATTCTAATAGCTGGTGGCTGTGAGTCTGGAGGGTGCAACTGCACACTGTGCACTGACATTCTGTGCAGAAGGAAACTACTTCTCTTCAACCTGATACATCAAATGTTAGAACTGTGTTTATGGAAATGGTGTATGTATCTGGGTTTCGTTTAATTGTTCAATAAAACAGGAAGGACAAAGAACAAATTCAGGCCCATCTTCCATGTAGGCCACAGTCATTCGTCTTACATAGGATACACAGCCAGGAAAAGTTAAATGACTTTGAGGAAAGCCTGGGAAGGAAAACCAGCCCTTTGTTGTGGGTCTGGATTCCGTGTCCTGCTGCTGCTGAGTCAGGAAGCTTCAGGAACCATGGATAAAGCCTTAGAGATACTGGATATTCTCTAACACACATTAAGCAGATGTCCCTGTCAGATGTTGTCAACTTGTCATGCCTTGGAAAAGGGAACATACAGTGGAAAACTGCCATAATTACTCTGACTTGTGAGCATGACTATGGGTCACTGTTCTTGTTATTGTTGGGAAATTGGTGTCAGAAGGCACAGTACAATATGGCTGGTGTCAACGCTAGGCAGAGGAAATCTAGATAAACAGAAATGAGTGAATCAGTCAGGGTGAATGCTCCATGATTTCTATTTAGCTCTTGAGTCCTTACTTTTAATTCCTTTAATGACAGACAGTAACTTAACAGGGCAAGTCGAAATAAGCCTACCTCACTCAGGTTTCATTTGGTCACTAGGTTTGTCACAGCAACAGAAAGGAAACTGGATAAGATATGAAAGATGATAAATGAACTTCTCATTTAGCACCGAAATGATGTATAACCTTGAGAGTCTCACATTTTCCTCTCATGACTACCCTGATAAATCCCCCTTACACTTTTGTTTTATATGAAAAGTCTCTAAACATTTAACATTATAGTAAATTACACTCTGGAAAATGTTTAAATGAGGGTGGTGCTTAACCAAATTTAGAAATTATCTGGTGAGTCACCAAAATATAATATACACTCATTGTAAGAACAGCTTATCCAGACACTCCCTAAAGGAGCCCAATCACACATTTATTCATGGTTACAGCATGGGCCTGGTATTTTAAGAACCAAAACAAAGAAAAGTCAGTCACGCCTCCCACATCATGCTGGTATAGCCCTGTCACCTATGGATGTCACAGGAATGTCAAACAAATGTAATTGTTTAATTCTGTCCCACGGAGAAAACAATTCTGATGCTTACAAGGAAATTAGATTAACCATGGCTAGGCTTCTTGTCCTCTGGAAAACAGTATAAAAACATTTTTAAAAAAAATTTTAGTGTATATCTCTGAAATACATACACACACACAGGTACACACACACACCCGTCAGGTTCACCTTCCCATGTTCTGTGTGTGGCTATCTCCATTCTTTCACTTTACGCTAACTCTTGTGTTTCCACAGAGTCTATGATGCTCTCCTACCTCATGACCCTGTCACAGAATCTCTGGTATGTTGTACTGTCACTCATGANTCCCATGTTCTGTGTGTGGCTATCTCCATTCTTTCACTTTACGCTAACTCTTGTGTTTCCACAGAGTCTATGATGCTCTCCTACCTCATGACCCTGTCACAGAATCTCTGGTATGTTGTACTGTCACTCATGAGGCTTCCCTACATCAAGGGAGAGTCGTGCCTCCTTCCTGTGTTCAGCAGGCCCTAGTTTTCTTACTAAATCTCTGAATGGCACTTTCATGCCAGCTCCTTCTTCAAGCCTCTGCTCTCTTCTCCATAAAGCTATGTGTTATTCCTTCACTGAGCATCTCTCTATTGTCCTGCTGTTCAAGATCCAACTTAAAATGTCTCTGGATAAATCATTAAACCTGATTCACACTCACCAACTGAGACCCTTTTCTTTATTGAATGCATGAATCCAGACTTAGTTTAAATGGAAGACTGGAAGAAGACAAGGGACTCTTCAGACTATTACTGAGCACTGAGTGGAGCTGTGCCTCCATTCTTTCCTGATGAGAAGCCAGATCAGGGACAGCTTTAATAAGAAATTCTGCAAAAGTGCTAGAGGAGCTTAGGGCTGGGATTGTTATGTAGACTTTGCTGGTTGGAAAACTCAAAATGAGTGACAGTTTCTCTGGATCTATTCACAAATAGAGATAGTTTCTCCATAGAAGGAACAAAAGCACTGGTCAAATTCTTCCCTGGTCCTGATTCAATAAAACACATTTTAAATTCCTCATTTCCATCCATCTTGCCTGTTCCTGTATTTGTGGTAATTCATAATAATATGGAAATCAAAACTGGAAAGGGTTATTAATGGTTTTGTATTGTAAAAATTCACTCATAAGACATTCCAGTTTACATCCAAGTGACCTAAATGAAAGGATGGACCAGAAAGAAGGTGCAGAGATAAAATAAGTTTGTTCTCCTATGCATGATTGTTGATGCTCTGTGGTGGCACAGCAGATTCCATCTCCCACCATATAAGCTTGGAACTCTGCAGAGTGATAGTCTGGAGGAGTATGTGGAAATCTGTTTAGTAAGTCTAGATGATTAATCCTACTTCAGATGGCTTCTGGGATGATGGAGAGGGCCATCCTTTGATTTGCTGTGTCTAAAGGCATTGTCTGTACCTTAATTGCTGCCTAGCCATGTATGGCTCCCTGACCATGGCAGGTTCACAAGCAGTCAGGTGGCATAAAGGGTTTGGTTTGGTTCTCTCCTGTCAACATGTTACAATTCTCAAATTTAAGTTAATAAATGCCCACATTTATACCTTTTGCTGGACCTCACAGGTGAGCTTGTTCTCCCATCTCCTTGGGAGCATCTTGATCTGTTGTTGAAAAGGTTCAGCCAGGGAAATGGGGTTTGAGGATTTCCCAACATTCAGTCTTCTGATCCTAAGAAGAGTTCTACCATTCTTATAATCTGCTACTTGATAAATTAACACACGCTTTCTCCCCTCTCATTTATAGTATATGTAATAAAAACGATGAGCTAAAATCAAAAATACCAAAGATAGCTTTTGCTGGGGAGGATGTGGAGTAAGGGGAACACTCATTCATTGCTGGTGGGAATGCAAACTTGTCCAACCACTTTGGAATTCAGTGTGGCGGTTTCTCAGAAAATTTGGGATCAACCTA
>LOEQ01004648.1:115977-129270 GCA_001685075.1 Bramus lutescens | reverse complement strand
AACCTACCCCAGGATCCAGCAATACCACTCTTGGGAATATACCCAAGTGATGCCCTATCATACCACAAAAGCATTTGTTCAACTATGTTCATAGCAGCACTGTTTGTAATAGCCAGAACCTGGAAACAACCCAGATGCCCCTCAATAGAAGGTTAAGTGTTTCTTAGATTAACTGATGAGTCTATTCACTCTACTATATCTTCAGCACTTGAGATTTTCTCTTCCAGTTCTTGTACTCTGCTGTATATTCTTGCGTTTGTTGTTCTTTATAATTTTCTATAATTCCTTCAGCTTATGTTTTCTTTATTGTCTCTCTTTCAGTTTTCATGTCTTGAGTAGTTTCTTTCATATGTTTGATTGCTTTTTGTTGGTTTTTCTTTAAGGGATTTGCTGATGTCTTCCAATTTTTTGTTTGTCTTTTCTTCCATTTCTTTGAGGGAATTTCTCATTTCCTCATTAAGAGTTTCAAACATTCTTCTGTAGTTATTTTTTAGGTCACTTTCTTCTGTTTCATCTATATTTGGTGGTTCAACTCTTGCTGTTGTAGGATCTTTAGGTTTTACTGATGTTCTTTGTGGTGTTGCATGTGTTCTTACCTTTTCTATTCATCTTTTCTTCTAATAGGTGTGGTTGGGGCTGTCTGTGATTCTGTTGATTAATCTTCTAGGTGCCAGTGAATCCAAGGCTCAGATGGTTGTTCCTCATGTCACAGTCAGTGCCCTGGTTCTAGTTTCCCCATTGATCATTCCGTGTTCCTGGAGGTCGCTCAGCGCCCCTGGGCTTTACTCCACTCCCTTGGAGTTTGCTGTCTCACGCCTCTCTAGCCTAGCTTGTCAGCTCATACTTGTTTCTGTAAAGGTCTCTGGCATGGATTCATTCCTGCAGAGGTCCTTGGCTTGGGGTTGGTCCTGTAAAGGATTCTGGCTCCAAACTACTCCCTCAGAGTTACCAGGCTTGAGTGTTCCCAGATCCACAGAGGACCTGGCTCAGGCTTACTCCCTCAGAGGTCCCAGATTCATGCTCAGACCCACAGAGGTTTTCTGGTTCCTGCCTATTCCCTTTGACACCCCAGACCAACACCTGGACCCACAGAGGTCCTGGCTCAGGCCTACTCCTCTGAAGTCCCAGACTCGCACCTGGGCCAGCAGAGATCTCTGGTTTCTGCCTACTCCCTCAGAGGTCCCAGATTCACACCCAGACCTAAAGAGGCCCTGGATCAGGCCTAGTTCCTTGAAGGTCCTAGACTCATGCCCAGACCCACAGGGGTCCTGGCTTAGGTCTACTCCCTTGAAGGTTCCAGATTCACATCCAGTCCTGCAGATGTCTCTGGCTCTGGCTCACTTGCTCAGTGGTTGCTCCCCTGTACCTGTTCCTATGAAGTTTGCTTCAGTTCTGCTCTGGCCCAGGTTCCTGGTTCAATCTTGGTCTGCCAATGGCTCTGTACTGGATTCGCTCTGATTCCGTGGAGCTTGCTTTCTCAGGCCTACTCTAACCTAGGTAGCTGGTTCAGTCTTGCTCCTGTTTCACTCACTGACTCAGACCTGTTCTGGCCTAGGTTGCTGGCCCAGTCCTGTTTCTGCCAATGACCCTAGTCTGAATCTGCTTCTGCTCTCATGGAGTTAACTGTCTGAGGCCTGCTCTGGCCCAGGTCACTGGTTCAGTCCCACTCCTCTGGAATTCTGATTCTCCTCTTAACAGAACCTTTTCACTGGGTTTGACTGGCTCTATCTCTACCAGTTTGAAATGTGTTGTTCCTTGAAATTCTGTAAGGCTCACAGTACATGTGGCCAACTCTCTCACTAGCTGCAGACTCAATGACTCCAAACAAAATCAAACACTATCTAAATTAACACTCTACCTGCCACTATTCTATATCCATTTACCTGTCATCTGACCTGGATAGTGATGCAGGGCTCCTTTATGGCTCCTCTCCTTTATTGTTCATATCTGAATTGTTATAAAGCCCTAAACGCATTTGCTTATTTATGGCTCCTTTGAACCCACCTTTTCAGTTTGCCATTAGTAACTATACTCCTGACCGCCTCAGAAGACTCTTACTCACAGCCAGAATGATCATTTTTATGTCCTTCTATTTTTCTTGAGACCCAAATATCATACCATGACAAACATATTCTCTAATTTTATATTGTACATCACTGATTCACTAAACTTCAAATACATTGTCTTTTTCAACATCTTCACAGAAACAAGTCATGTTGCCTCAGGAAATTCATACATTACTATGCCTTTGCCTGGAGATAATATCACTGATCTTTCTAACCCCGTTCCACATGCGGATCTCAGTAAAATTCCATCTCTTCTTCTACAACTGTAGTGAGCTTTTTAGAATTTCCACTTAGCTTGTCTTTGGGAACATAATAAATACTTGAAGAAAAGGAAACTTCCAATACTACACACACACACACACACACACACCAAATAGCAGAAATTATTTCCAAAATATCCAATAAGGAGTGGTGTCCAGGTTACTTATGAAATTCTAATATCATAACAGCAAGGACAATAAGTAATTCCATTAGTTATTCATGATATTTGTCTATAATGTTTCAAGTAAAAGTAAGGACTGCTCTTTTAAGTCATGAACATCTATACACTCAAAACTTGCTTCAGATACACGATGTCCCATTGTCCCATAGCACACAGTTCACACAGTTCATGCAGAAAGCATTTGTCCTCATTGAAAGAAAGAAACAAAGCTGAAAATGATAAAATAAATATTGGTACCCATAAGAAAGATGAATTTTGAAATTGGGATGAATAGAGCTACATAAAGCATTGGAAGGTAATAATACTAATGAACTATATACTTAGTTCTAGCAAATGAAAATCACTACATTATGAGAAGGAAATAAATATACAGAACTACTCTGACAGACTAATGCCTCCAAAGTTCTGCCTCTTTAAGCCACAGAACATTGAAATCAATTAATCATTAATAAGGAAAAAACTGAAAAGCTAAACCCATATGAAAGCTAATAGAACATTGTTTTGGTCAACTTCATATCCCAATTCTACACTTTTAAGTGTATGTAAATTACATTAATACTGAAGCTATAGTCCACGATCAGCATAAGCTACAAACTTGACATGTAAATCCACAAAATGACAACTTTCAGCATCCTGGAATATTGGTATTCACACAATCTGAAATTGATCCACAGCTAAAGATAATTTTACATAGCAATTCTGTGCAGATTGATATATGTGTATTCATGTAAACAAACAGAAGCAAAAGTCAATGCTATACTTTGCTGTGTGTAGCCTGGTTACTGACTAGTGTGTTGGTTTCTCAACTCACTACTGAGCCTTGAATGGCAGTTTGAAATCATCTATGCAGGAAATTGAATGGCACAGCAAACTGTAATAAATATATACATACTTTAATTGTTTTGGAACCCAACATTTTCTGTGGGAGCCGTGAAGGAGAGTCAGAAGAATGCTGGAAAAGAAAAGGAAAGGAAAGAACAAGCCTATGAGGCATCATGGCAAGACAGAAGGAAATGAAGAAAAGCAAAGCAAAGGTTTGAATAGCACATTCTACTCTACAGCATTACCATAGACAAGGAGTCCTTCAAGACCTTATCAATGGTAGCACAGAGCTCTTCAGTTTGCTGCCTGAGCTGTGCAGGGAAATAGAACTGGAAGAAGTGAAACCAGGAACGGGGTTAGCATTGAGTTTGGGCACTGCACACCAAAGCAGGGCAAGCTGAAGTCATTACCTCCACTGGAAGGTCTAACACGCTGGCCTTGGAGTTGCTTTCAGTCCTGGCTGGTTCATCTAGTGCCTAGTGATAAATGAAACAGTTCTCATATGAAATTTCTCATCGAATACAGTGCAGTGGTGACATCCTCACCAAGAAGCCCCATACATAAGTCTCATTATTTCTAAGGAAAAAAACTAATAAAATCATTTGGTAAACTATTCTTGAACATGAATATACATTTTGCATTACCCAGTTTCTCCCCTGAAATCAGTGTCTCTAATATAAGTTGTAGTAATGATAAAGGCTGGAGGCTGTTTCATTTTTTTTACATCGGTTCTATATTTTCTATTTTGCTTTTACTCCATTTTTAAATTTTAACTGATTGAATGTGGCTTCTCTCTTATTTATCTTAACAACAGCTTGAATCCATGTAAGTTAATTGCAACATTTGCAAAGCCTTGGAGTTTGTTCTATGAATTTATATTTTCCTTTTGAATAAGGATGGCATTATTCTGTGTCTTTGAATGCCTAAAAATTATGAGCTAGCAGCAATGTTATATGTAAAAAGGACTCACAATTCTGCTTTGATTCCATAAATACTATTTTCATTTAGTTTTAAATGTTTTAACATTGTATTTGTTTATTTAGTGTATGCCATGATGCATATATGGCAGTCAGAGGACTAATTCTCTCCTACCATGGGTGTTCCAATGAGAGCTAACTCTCACACAAGGTGATGGTCTTGGTAGCAGCCACTTTTTCTTCCTGAGTCATCTATTAGCCATTCCTTTAGTCATAGGCTTTAAACTCTGTCTCCGTGATACTGAATAGAAGCTAAAGTCTCTACTTAGCTATTTTATACTATGTTTGGTATAAGTGATACCCAGAGTTTATGGAACAGCACGTGGGGCTCACCTTTGTGAAGGCTCCCAGTATTGATTGCCCTCTCCCCTTGAATTCCAGTTTCTGTGTGACTTCATGTGCTTTTCTCTGATTTTTTTTAATCAACAAGGTTTTAGATTTTGGCTAAGTTTTAACTACTTCATAGTGAGTAAATAGTGGTCAGACTTGAAAGAAAATAAATAAAAACCTAGAAGCCAACCAAATACATTTTTTTCTCCTGAATATTGACTCCACTGTAATTCCTACCTACTATTCTAGTATCTTCACACCATCCTCTTTGGGTTTTTTTGTGATGCATGAGGCCTCTGTATTTTAGAATGACTTCAGATTTGCTTTGTAGCCAAAGATGATTTTGAACTCCTGATCTTCCTGCTTTTACTCCCCAAGTGCTAGGATTAGAGACATGGGCCACCATGTTGCTTAGTTTATCTGCCATTAGAGATTGAAGCCAGGGCTTTGTGCAAGCTAGGCAAGTACTATATCAATTGAGCTATATCTACAGCAATAAGCATCTTTTTAATATTTCATCCTGAGTTTATTTGCGATCTATAAGACATCCACACCAATGTAGGCTAACCCCTCCATTTTCAGAAGGAGTGAGACAAATGGATTTTATATTTTGAGCTCACTGATTTCTTAACATGGAGGAATTGTGAATTCAAATTTCAAACCCCTTTAAGATCACATTCTGGTTAAAGGCTATTTTTCCTGCCCTAAGCAAATATCATTGTCATTTCTCTTTGCAAATAATTTTTTTCATCCTGTAGCATGAATTCTAATTGTTCTTAATAATAAAAACCCAGAATCAGCTCTGGGGGGGGGAAGCTGAGAGATCAGAGAAGCAGAGCAGCCAGTCACTAGAGAGACCTTTTATTTCTATTGGTGTTCAGACCAAAAGAGGTAATCCTATCCACAGACTGTCTCCTCAGACTGTACCTCAGACTGAAACTGTCTCCACTGAACCTCAGACTGCCCTGAGCTCCTGCCTCTTTCTGCCTTATATACCTCTCTCTACCCAGACATATGGCTCCTGTATCCACCTCCCTGTTGCTGGGATTAAAGGCATGGAATCCCAAGTGATGGGATCACTTTTGCCTGAGATCTGTTTCTCTTTTAGACTGATTCGGTCTTGTGTAGCCCCAAATGGTTTTAAACCAACAGAGATCCCTCTGCCTCTGTCTCCCAAGTCTTGGGATTAAAGGTGTATGCCACTGCTCCCTGGCCTCTAGTGCCTTAGCTCTGCACTCTGACCTTCAGGCAAACTTTATATGTTAAAATTTAAACAAAATATCAGTACATCATCCATCATCTTATACTAGAGAATATAGTATTTAAAAATTCTTAGCTTTGTAACAGTGGTTCACTTTCTGTTTCTGCCTTTCCCAGCCCAGTTTTTCCCTGCTCTTGCCTGCTTGACAATCTTTATGGTGAGTCAGTTCAACACTTTCAACACAGCATCAGAATCCAAATAAATAGTGTTTGACAGCTTGGAGATGCCTCTTACATTTTTGTTATCAAACTTTTTCCTGGGTTGAAGCGCATGGAAATGTCAGTATTCGGTTGAAAATTGCCTAGGAAGATGACAATTTCACACAGGTGAACCTGTTTCTATATATTTTATTGCTTCTTTGAGAATTTTACATAATGATTTTTGATCATGTTCACTCTACCTCTTCCAACTTATTCCAGATATATTGCCCTTCTCTACTCAGCCAATTTTGTGTCATTTATTTTCCTATCAAAGTCAATTTACCCTGCCCAAATATACTTGTATGTGTGACCGTCCACTAGAACATGGTCATGGTCAATTTATTAGGGGATATACCATTAGAAAAAAAAATTAATCCTTTCTCTCAAAGTAGCTGATAATTATCAACAGCTCATCAGCTAGGAATAGAACTCTGTGCACAGCTCCCCTTTCTATGCAGGAAATTGGTCTGTTTATGATTGTGCAGGTTTTGCTCATGCTGTCACTACTGCTATGAGGTCATATGTACAACTACACTGCTATTTCCAGAAGATAATGATTCCTTGTACTAATCTACCGCCTCTGGCTTCTACACTCTTCCATGCCCTCCTTCACAATGGTGTCTGTGTCTTATAAGGAAAGGAGGAAGAAAGGAAGGAAAGAAGGAAGGGAGGGGAGGGGAGGAGAGGAGAAGAGAAGAGAAGAGAAGAGAAGAGAAGAGAAGAGAAGAGAAGAGAAGAGAAGAGAAGAGAAGAGAAGAGAAGAGAAGAGAAGAGAAGAGAAGAGAAGAGGGAAGGAAGGCAGAGAGGGAGGGAGGAAGAGGTATATGTCCCTTTTAAGACAGACATTCTGAAATCTCTTATTCTCTACACCTTGGCCAACTATTGAAAATATAAGTTTCTCTGATGAGGCCTGAGAGATCCATTAATTTATGGGTATGCTGATAAATCATTAGGAGTTGACTCTATATCTATCTAGCAGAATAATAGTAATAAGTTCTCTTCTATGGTCTATGATTTCTCTAGTCTAAAGTTCTTGACCCAGTAATAGTGTCAGGAATGGGTCCCATGTTGTGGAACAATTCTTAAATTCAACTGGAAAGTGGTTGGTTACTCCTATGACATTGGTGCCACTATTGCACTATGGGCATATTTTATCTGGCCAGTCATCATTGTATCTCACACGATCCGCAGCTAGATAAGACTGATGATTACTTTTCACTTCCATTGGTGTGCACAGCACCTTCCAGTACTATGAAAGCTATTCAGTAGGAGTGAAGCTTCTATATCAGTAAAGCTTAATTTCTCTATGCTCAGGTGTGTGGTGTCTTCAGCAACAGGATCATATCTTCATATCTTCAAGTGCTAGAGAGTAATCAACAGCACTGGCAATAGCCTATAAGTTTTGGAGATCTTTGGAACCTCAATGATCAAGAATTCTATTGACTTTTTTGTTAGCCTGTGCTGTCTGTAGCAGTACTGCTGTCTTGCTAAAAGGGAGATTGCATTTTAAGTCTTTTATGTATGTATACAGAAGCTTCTGCAGAAAATTTCCAAATGACTTTTTCAATGTCTTTAGTGTTATTTCTGTTCCCCAGTATTCTCTCCTCTACCCTTTCCTCTCCTTTAACCTTCCCTACTGCAGAATCTCCTTTAACCCTTTATACCTATTTATCTTCCAAATTTTTAACACTGACTCCAAGTTTTTTGCTACAGAGAATTTTTCAAAATATCTAGTCCTAATCCACTTTCTAAGTTTGACAATTTATCATCATTAAAGTCATTCAAAAAATATGTGGAAAGAGTTTGAAGGCAATTATAAAAGGTTATAAAATATAATTAGCAAAGTAATTAGAACAAATGTCTGATCTCTTTAGGCAGTATCTTTCAACAAAAAAATGATCACATGTACCTATATGTGTCATGGTAGGTTTTTAAATAGACAAATAAGACAGTTCTCTACTGGAATGGATTATAGAGCATTTAGATAGCAAGCTACTCTGTCTCCTCATCTGCATTCACTTCCCAGTCCTTACATCTTCATTGTTGTTCTGGTGCTCTCATATCCTGACTCCAAAGTTTCTCATCAGTCATGGAACCACAGGACTCACTTCATCAGAACCTTGTTTGTTTGTTTTTAACAGATTAAGGGATTTCACAGATCTAAAACTCTTAATCTTCACTAGTACGTACCACATCTGGTAGAATTAGGATTTGAGCATGGAACATACTAAGAGTTCAGACAAATAGTCATGAAAAATAAATTTCATCATTTTTTAATTTAATAAGTTACTTTCAAATTTTGAGATTCTAGTATAATTAGAATCTTCCCTTTGCTCCCTTTGAGCTCTCCCAACACCCACCCTTGTTCTGTTTCAAACTCAAGGCCTCATTTCTCATTAATTGTTGTTACATGCATATATGTATATACATATTTGCTTCTAAATACAACCTGCCCCGTCTTATCATGTTACCTGTCTGTGTATTTTCAGAGCTGACCTTTTGGCATTGGATAACTAGTTGCTTGTTCTTCCTTGGAGAAGATTGTTCCTCCCACTCTCAGCAGTCCTTCCATAGGAATTATTGTCTGAAAACTTTTGTTTTCCAACTTTGCTTCTCTGTATCACAAAGCAAAATTTGGAAAACTAATTATGGCAAGAGTCGCCTTTACAGTAATTATTCTTTTTCCTTTTTCCTAAAATTATGATTAGTCATGAGAAATAGTGAGGCGGGAACAGAGACTTTTATAAAAAGTTAACTCAGTTTAATTTCCCCAACATGGTGTTTCCCATTTCACCCTGTAGGTAAGAGAGAACTCCCTTCTGTGTTAGGAAGATAGCAGAGTACGCAATGTCTTACTGGACAGATACAGCCACAGTGATTGACATATAATGTGCATGATCACAGATAGCCACAGTCCAGCGAAGGATGCCATAAAATAAAATGAAGAGTTACACTGAAGTCCTTCATTGCTGAAGGACTATAAAGGAGGCCTTTGCAGTATCAAGAGGATGCTGGGTCACCTGATTCCACAGAGGCATGCAATTCAATTATTGAAATAATCCCACAGGAACTGAAAGCTTCTTCTAAGGCATAAGTAGGAACAGCACCTAGTCTTTTGAGAAGAGGGGTTATCTGGCTAATGGGACACATCTACATGAATGTAAAGAAAAGGCAAGTTATAGTTAGATACTGGATGTTCTCTCAACTTACCAGATGACAAGCCACATATAATATTGAATATATTTGGAGTATTAGACTACACATGACCTTCATTATAGTAATAGCCATAGAGAGACGAGCAGAGAGACAAGAAATTCTTTCAGACTCTGTATAGAAGGCTAAGCACGGCAGGAAAGCTGTTTAATGGCACTGTTCCCCTTCCCAGCAATGTTTTTCTATATACTTCTTACTGTCACTCTTTAGCCACAAAGAATCACTTGTGCTCCTTGAACTTTGTCTCTTTTATATTTTGTGGTATTGACTTGCTCTAAATCTCAGTTCACATAGAAATTTTTCTTCATTGTGAAGATCCAAATGTCTTTTCTTGACATCACAGCAGTCCAAAATTTATTCATTCCCTGGTTATGAATACATTTTGCATATCTTAAGAATACTGATGGTCTTAGAAATTAATCTTGCATACCCTGTGTAGCTTGCAAACTTTATTGTGTCCTAGAAACTACATCTGTATTGATCCTGGCAATTGCCATTATATTCTGCTTCTGAACAAGGTATAAAATGTCTGATTGGTTTCAATAATATTGACACAAGTTTAAATAAATGAAAGAAAACTGAATCATGAGATGATGGCTCAGCAGTTAAGTGCTTGCCACTCATGTATGAGAACCAGATTTAGATCCCTAAAACCCACATAAATGCAGGGTGAGCATAGTGGTCCCTGTATTTCCAGTTTTAGAAGGTGGAGACAAAGAATTCACAAAGCAAACTCTCGAGCAATATTGGAGTCCTCTGAATTTGATTGAGAAATTTAGCCTCAGTGAATTAAAGTATAAAGGCAGTAGCAGACAATTCCCAACATTAATCCTGATCCTTCTGATGCATATGTGTGCATTTTTTTTCAATTGTATCTCTAGTCTACTAGGCCTTTTGTTCAATTGGGGTCAGTGGATCAATAAAGATATTTTGATTAGATTGAAGAACAAACTGAGGAAGAAACAGAATTAATAGATAAATGCATCAGATAAAATGCTATGGAGAAGAGATTTAAACTGAGTGTTTTAACAAACAAATGTTTGTTACATATTACTATTCAACTCCTTTGCCATCAAAGACTGTAGCATGTGATCAACACTCATGAAATAACTTTTTTCAGCCCAAACCAAATGAAGTCAATAGCTTGGTCTATGGAAAAATACTACAGGCAAACATAATTCTTATGCTACTTGAAATATTGAATTATAACAAATGAATGTCAAAATGTTCTCCTAAAGCTATAAAAGACAATGAATATTGGCAAGAAAGCCTATGACTTTGAATGGTGTCATTGCCCACTCTATGTTAAATAAAAGGGTTTGGGGGAGGCAAAATGTCTTAAAATTTTACTAAAATTTATTTCTGTTAATTGACTATATGAGTAGTTTGTCAAATGTATTATCTTGACTCATTCCTAATAGCTATAAAACATTGCTTTTATTCCATGATACAATATTTTATTAAGTATGTTTAAGCCTCCATTATCAAAAGCCAAAAGATCATGGGAAATATACAACCAAAGTTTAAAGAACTGGGACCATTAAAAGTATATTCCCATCCTGGCAGTGGTGGCATATGCCTTTAATCTCAGCACTCAAGAGGCAGAGGCAAGCAGATCTCTGTGAGTTTGAGGCCAGAGTGGTCTACAAGAGCTAGTTCCAGGACAGGCTTCAAAAACTACAGAGAAACTCTGTCTTGAAAACTTTTTTTTAAAAAGAAGCCCCCCAAAAAAATATCTTCTTGTCATGTGATGTGTTTATGAACTATGCAATCTGAGGAGCGCTCTCTTGGTGTCCTTGTTTCTGGAAGATTTGGTGGATTTGATCTGCTCCTCCCACACAGAAGGTAGTTGTGCTTTATTTTTTATTGTCTTGTTTGCATTTTTAGGTTTTACATACTTGCCACTAATCTCAGACTCATTCCACCAAAGCTTCCTTGCAGGAGGATGTACACCTGACTTTCCTTTCATTAAGAGCATCTGAAGAATTGCCCTTCCCTCCAACCAGTGCTCCCTCCCTATAATATCCCCTCTCTCTCTCAGCATCACAAGGAATGCCCGGGCTTACTCAGTTCTTCTCAAAGTTAAATTGCTTCCAATTCCCTTTAATATTTTCTCATAAAAAGAAAGTAGTATGTCATTCTCATTTTATGAGAATATAAATATATTCTAGCAACTAACAGAAAAAGTATTACAGAAAAGAATCCAGACTCATTACCTCTCACTCAGTATTTCAGTGAACATGCTTGCTCTTATTGCTGGGAAGGGATCAGAACAAGTCTGAGAAACACCCGATGGAGTCTGAGCTGCAGGTCAATCACACACCCTAGTTGTACTACTTTGGGGGCCCTTATGAGGCTTTGCTGATTACCAAATTCTTTGTTGAGTTATGAAGGTGATAAAGATAGCATCACATCCTCAAGTTTGCAAAACAGAAACTATCACAGCTGTCTTCCACAGCTGATAAGCGTCACTAAATCTAAAAGAATCCCTTCCAGCAGAAGGTCTTCTGTAACTATTGAATGAAAGTACAGTAGATGGATCTTACTGTTTCCTACCACCCAGCCAAACTTTGCAGATCCTTCCCCAAGGTTTAGCCAAATGAATCCTCCTGATCCTTCCCTCTACACACCTTCCCCAGCTTCCAAGATCCAGCCCTTGTGCTACATCAAGTGCCTTAGTCTAATCCTATCAATACTGCCTATATAACAACCAATCTCTAAGCTTCCTCCAGGACTTCCCAGCCTGCCTCCTACAGACAGGACCCTCCCATACTACATCCACCTTTCCACTCAGACAGATCCTGAATATTCTTCTCCAGGGTTTAGCCAAGTGAGTCTACCTGATCCTTCCCACCATGTACACTCAATAATACCAGTTCTATTCCCAAACTCCCGACGTGAATGTGGATGTACATCCTGCACATCAACATAGTCTCTTGTGTCCACCTGACATTAGTCCACCTACACCATATACATATCCTAGGCCCAACTTGACATGCATATCCTTTCTTTGGCCCCAAACTGTTTCATCCATATCAGACATGGGACTAACAAAACAAGGCTATCTACCCAGACCTCATCATAAATTGGTGTAGGAGGTCCTTCTGTATTTGTGTTGCTTTCACTGGTTTTTAAAGAAACTGCTTTGGCCTAGTTGATAGGGTGGATCTCAGGTAGGCGGGGAAGACAGAACAGAATTCTGGGAGGAAGGACAGAGTGGCAAACACCATGAATCTCAGTCTTGAGATGGAAGTAGGTTAGAATCTTGCTGGTAAGCCACAGTCACGTGGTGATTCTACACAGATTTAATAGAAATTGATTAATCAAGATGTGAGAGTTAGCCAATAAGAGGCTAGAGCTAATGGGTCAGGCATTAATTTAATTAATACAGTTTCTGTGTGATTATTTAGGGGGTTAATCTAGCTGGGTGGCTAGGATGCGGCCTGCTCCTCTTACTACAAAAAATAAAAACAATATAAGTAATCAAGTCAGTATTTTCCCTCTAACCACATCAGTTTGCCAATGGAAATTACCTAGATGAATCCCAGGACACAGAGTTGAAAACAACAATCACAAATTTTATAAAAGAATTCAAAGAGTTGAAAGATATAAACAGCTCAATGAACTTAAGGAGTTTAAAAAGCAAAAATAACTAACTGATGCATAGTAAAACACAAACTTGTGGCTGATAGAAATGATGAAGATGAAGACTATCTAGAGTATGAAAACAATTCAATAAAGAGATAGAAACATTGAAGAGTGCTAAAGCTAAATTTAAGATGGAATAAAAAAATCCAAAACCCAATGAGAAAACTCAGGTGACAACTTTACAAGAAGAATGAATCAAACAGAATATAGAACAATAGGACTTGGAGATAAAGTAGAAGATCTAGGTGAAATAAGCAAAGAATATGTTTTTTTGTGTGTGTTTTTTTATACTTTTTTATTAAAAATTTCCACCTCCTCCAATTTCCCTCCCATC
>LOEQ01004648.1:98285-115956 GCA_001685075.1 Bramus lutescens | reverse complement strand
GGTGAGCATCCAACGAGATTAGGCACTCACAAAGCCAGTATAGGCAGTAGAATCAAAAAAGAAACACAGAAAAGTAGCATACAGAAAATGTGGGATGCCATGAAAAGACAAAACTTTAAATTATAAGAATAAATGAAGGAGAAGCATTCCAGGTTAATGGCATAAACCACATTTTTAACAAGATCACAAAAGAAAACTTCCCCAAACTTAAAAACATACCTATACAAATATGATATGTACTCAGAACACCAAATAGATAAACCAAAAAAAAATCCCACAGCATACTATAGTTAAAATACTAATCATATGGATCAAAGAAAAACTACTGAAAACTGCAGGAGGAAAATATACAAGTCACACACACAAGAAAACCCATTGGAATAACAGTTGATTTCTAACAGAAACTGAAAGCCAGAAGAACCTGTAGCAATATACTCCAAGCTCCAAAATACCATGACAGCCAACCTAGACTAAAATGCCTAGCAAAACTATTTATTCTTGTTGGAGAAGAAAAAAATGTATAATATAAACAGCCTAAAATTATATCCAACAAATTAAGTCTAAAAATATAGGAAGTAAAATTTTATACTGAAGAAACTTAGAAATATGAAGCCAAAAACATTGAAAGATCAGAGAGAACAAAAATCAACAATGCCACATCTGCAATCAACACACACTTTCAAGGATAACTTTAAATATTATTGGCCTCAATTCTTTAAAAAAAAAAGACACTGGCTTTGTAATAGATCAAGAATCAAAATTCATATAACTTATATCTACCAGAAACACATCTTATCTAAAAATAGGCAGTACATTAGAATAAAAGGGTGGACAAAAGTACTTTCTCATCAACTAGTACTAAGAAGCAAGCAGTTATTGCTATCCTAATACCTAGCAAGTCTGTTTTCAAAGTAAAACTACTTCAAAACAGATAAAGGACATTTCATTGCAATCAAGAAAACAGTCAACAAAGAAAACATTATTATCCTAACCATTGGATAGACCAAACTATGGTGCCTCCAATTTCATTTTTTCAAAAGGATATTACTGGAGTTCAGATACAGATTGAAGTCAATCCATTATTAGTAGGTGATTTTAGTATTCCATTTTCAACAATGAACAATAATAAGATAAACTTCAGAATAAAATAGCATTAGATATCAAATGGACTAGCTTTCTTCATACAAGAGGGCTCTATACAAGCTTCCGAAGAAAGGAAGCAAGCAATAGTCCTACTTAGGTGTGGCACCTATAAACCACAACACTGTCCAGTATGGCGTGATGACCTTAAGGGTAAAGCAGTGGCATTCATATTTTGATAGCAACAAACAGCTCTCCAATTTGACTTAAGGTCAACTGAGTAAGAAGAAAATAATGCCTGGTACTAGAAATCTAGTCATCTACCCATGGCTAGTAAACTTATGGAGATCTTGGAGGAGAATCAATCTATGACTGACTGTCACTTAATTAAACCAGCTTAATCCTTATCTACATTCTCAATATTTATCTTTATACCCGCAGATGAGTGTAGGTCTTGGCCCTCATTAAGGACAATAGAAACGACACTACAGAACCCACAACCAATCAAAACCCAGAGTTGTGGATTTCAGTCCTAAGTGATACATCTATAACACAACTCCTGCACCTAAGACTCAAGGATCTTTGTAGAAGAAAGGGGTAGAAGGATTGTAAGAGCCAGAGTTCTCTGTGGGATTGTGTCTTCTATTAATGTCAAGGAAGCTACACCTGTGATAGTTCACCAACGTGGCTGTTTAAACAATGTCTGAAAAAAGACGGTACCAATAGGCATGGTACCAAACATGGAAGAGGGAAAGCTCAGAAGATCTCAACCTTAGAAAAAGAGCTACAGGTCAAAACATACAGATACTGTATTGTATTCATACACATATTATTGAACTAAACGGTGTGTGTGTGTCTGTGTGTGTGTGTGTGTGTGTGTAAAACAATATTTTAGGAAGAGACCATGAATTTGAATGAGAAATGGAGAGCACATGGGAGAGATTAGAGGGAGGAAATAGGTAGAAGGAGGGGGGACATTTTATAATTATTATGTAATTTTTTAAAAAATGAAACCAACAGACAAATAAGTGGGATTCACAAGTTCTCTAAAGGGAATGTGTACATATCTGACAACCAATTAATACAATCAGTTAATACAAATTTGAATCCTGGGCACCTCTTCATTGATTTAAAAACAAACCTTGGTCCTGCCTCAAAGCAATGTGCTAGACTTTGCTCACTCTCCATGGGATGTCTTACCCTCTCTGAGGAGTAAATGGGAGGGGGTGGAGAGGAAGGTGGAGGGAACAGGAGGAGGGGAGGAAGTGGGATCTGGGAGTGGTGTGTAAAATGAGAAGAGTTAGTATTTTAAAATTAATTAATTAATTAAAAATAAAAAAAATAAAGTCATGCACGTCAGTGTGAAAAACAAACAAACAAAAACAGGAAAACAAATGATGTCTGGTGTGGGAAGTCCTTTTGTCTATGTGCTGATTTTATTGGTTAAAGAATAAAGCTGTTTCAGCCAGTGGTTTAGCAGAATAGGGCAAGGTGAGAATTCCAAGCAGATAGAGAAGAGAGTAGGCAGAGAAAAAGAGAAGTCATGTAGCTGTGGCAGGAGACTTTTGACAAATCCTAAACAGACCCTTATCTGTAGGCCACAACCACATGGCAATACACAGATTAATAGAAATGGGTTAATTCAAGATGTAAGAGCTAGTTAGGAATACACTAGAGTCATTGACCAAGCAATATTGCAAATAAAGCAGTTTCTGTGTGGTTATTTTGGGTCTCCACCAACAGATGTCTCTGTAGTACAGGTCACGTCCTAAATTAACAATCAGATTATTTTTTGAACCACAGAATTCTTAAAAATATTGACTAAAGAATTATATTAATCGGGTTGCAATTAGCAACCCATCCTTTAAAATACTAAGCAATGTAAGGTAAATTGATTTGACAATGGGCTAAACTAAATCTCTGCCTTTCTATTTTTATTCATTGTGATCTTCAGAATAACTATTTTGTACACTTCTGCTATGGTAAAATCTTTTAACTTTACATTTGATCAACTATTTCTATAATTTTACTTCATTTATACAAAATTGAACTGCTGTGGAATCTGGCAAAGACACAAATTTTTATAAATTAAATGTGTCTTTAAAATGGAACACAGTAATAGCATTTATTGGGAAAATTGTATCTAACACTAGACAAAGATGCTATCCTTATGGATACTTAGAAAGTCAGGAATACACAATATGACCTTCCTTCAAGGAAAAAAAGTATCTTTCTGTAGAAAACATTATTCTCTTATAACACAATAAACTGCATATAAATTTACATCATATAGATAAGTCTATCCTTTTTATTTCCTTAAAGCAATTTCATAGTAAAATTAATGATTTAGTAATTTTGATTATTAGTATGTTACAACAATTTTACTTTAAAGTTGTCCTTATTGTTCTCAGACTTAAGTGATTAAAAAACTGGAAATATCTCAAACACTTTCTGAAATAGACAATAGCACACACTGTGACTCTGTGACTAAAGTTAATGTCTATAACAAAGTCACTTGTCTAGAGATGTCATTCTTAACCAGGTCTATAGAGCATGGTATTCCATGATCATGTCTGTCAGAGAGAAAGTGATTACTGACAGGTGCTTAAACCAAAGAGGTTGGAGTTACCTCATTAAAATATAGTAGCTCACATTTATCTTTTTCCATTTAATCATGGTAGAAGATTGAGCTAAAAACACTTCTTTCATAAATGCTTATGGGGAAAATGCTAGAAATGGAATAAGGTATAAATTTAAGTTTTGATGAGACAAGTTAAGAAACCTTATGTTGCCTGCCAACAAAATGTGTCCTTTCAAAACTGAACGAAAATGGGTTTCTTCCAGAAGTAATGTAGCTGAAACTAATCCCATAATTTACTGATAGCTTAGCATCTCACAACAAAAGATGGCTGAGTTCTAATTTGCTGAAAATCTTGTTTTTAAAATAACTTTATTTTCCAAAAATAATTCTATTTGCTAATTACACAATATGCTAGGCATAAAAATCTACTGTGCATATAATTATCCTGAGAGAGAGTTAGCTACTGAAGTACGTAAGACTTGAGTTATATATGTGTGTTCTGTTGTCAAGGCAACTCACAGTGCAACTCCCAAACAAATGTTATAGTGATTCTCCCAGATCAGCCTTCCAATTGTGTTCTATGTGATGACAAGAAATTGAGACAAACTTCCATGACTGAAAATATTCCATTCTGTAAGTTGCATATATATGTATATGTATATTTGAAAATCCTTTAATTGAAATTATCCTGGACAGAGAATAATATTCACCCCAGAAGATATAGGTTTAAATCAAAAGGTGCCAGGGTGTGGGATACCTTCCCTAGGGTTGTTAGTCAGAGGAGTGCCAGAGAC
This sequence comes from Bramus lutescens, assembly GCA_001685075.1. Lineage (NCBI taxonomy): Eukaryota > Metazoa > Chordata > Mammalia > Rodentia > Cricetidae > Bramus > Bramus lutescens. The sequence continues at coordinate 111,501 of LOEQ01004648.1, read as the reverse complement.
CACCCAAACAATACAGGCAATGTCAATTGCTCTTGGCCATCCTCCAGAACTTAAAGGTAAGACCCTGTTGCTGAAGATACTACCCTGATGGTCACAGAACATTACAAAATCAAGTTGATACCAAAAAGAAAGTTTCTTCCCTGTTAGATAGTTTTCAAAATACTAGACAGTAGTGTCTAGGCTGCAAGAGAAGCAGATCATCAACAGTCTTACGTGGCTATGAACTCTGGGAGCTCTAAGAACATAACTTCTGATATGAGAGGATATCTCCAAGGGAGCAATACTGACATGAGTGTTCTGAGGGTAGCCAATGACTTTCTGATTGGATTTAAGCCCTACTCTATGGGAAGAAACCGATACATGGTGCTGTAAATTTGGCCAAGAACTCATGGTTTGGGAGATCATGGCCCTGGGACACCTACTATTATTATTCTGCTCAATGTACATAGTGCCTAATTCTCCTCATTATCGAAATTTTGCTGTGCAATGAACAGAAGCTTACACAAACACTTACAACTGGTCAAAGAGAATAAATATCTTCAAAGTGCTTAGCCAAGGTGGGACAACTATAATATCAACCTGCCTCCGGGGATCAGGGATCATTGCAGAGGAGGGAGAGGCAATATTGTAAGAGCCAGAGGTCAGGAAGGACCATTGCGAACAGTGGCTTCTGGACATCACAAAGCTGTTGCTCTCACGAACTCACAGCATCTGAGATTTCATGCACAAGACCTGAGTGTGTTCAGGGTAGTCAATGTTCTAACACAGAGAGGAAAAGAAGCTTGTAAGCTTCAACCCAACCAAGATAAATGAGTTTTTAAATGTTACATTTTTAATTTTCTTGCTCAATTCAGAAGTAAATTCTTTAACTTCAATGTCATAATGAGTTAGGCTGTCTAAATAGTTAGGTTCAAAGAACTAAATTATGAAATTTATTTCTTAACTACAACACTGAAAAAAGCAATGCACTATCATCTTAGATGTTGGAAATGAACATAACTTCACAGGAAATGTTTGTTGTACTGAAAATGTCCCTTGGTGGGACACTGTCTAACAATCATGAGACCCTGAGTTAAGTCTCCATTGACAAGAAGGAAAGTCAAAAAGGAGAAGAAAAAAGAGAAAAGAAAAGGAAGGGGAAAGGAATAAAATGTTTTTTTAATTATTTAAAAATAATTGTCTGTTTCAAAACACACAATAAGAAAAATTAATTAAAAATATGTAAAATTACAATATCCCTGCTCTACTTTTCTCCTGTTCCGGCGATGCAATTATTTGGTGCTTGCATATGACCTGGTGGGCTCCATCTCTGAGCGTGACAGTATTGGAGAAAGGCTCAGAGAAAACTATCTCATTCTATTTATTCTTTGTTAAGGTCCTTTTTGTCTCAAAGATATTAGATCCCGTGCACATGAAAATCAGAAGGGACCAGTGAACACTTTAGAGGGTGTACTCTGGAGGTTTTGTTGTTGTTCATGGGAGACCCTTTTGTCTAAAGGGAGGAAGATTGGTGGTATTGTATAAATAAATCCTAGGGATCACTGGTGTCAATTTTCAAAGTGTAGAACTATAACTATAAATGATCTGAAAATGAAGAATAATTGTCCGGGCACATGCCTTTAATGCCAACAGAGGCAGAGGCCGGTGGATCTCTGTGAGTTGAAGGCCAGCCTGGTTACAAGAGCTAGTTCTAGGACAGGCTCCAAAGCTACAGAGAATCCTTGTCTCGAGAAAAAAAAAGGAAGAAGGAAGGAAAAAGGAAAGGAAAGACAAAAATCATTCTCATTTAATCTATGGGTTTTGAGAAGCCCAAATATCTATAGTCTGGAACAATTCACCATGACCAAATTACTACATTACTGTTTACACAATAATGTACTCCTCCTTAGAGAAGCATTATTTTAAATCATGTATCACAACATGTACATCCTATTGTACCAAGGTAAAACACTAATTTTCTTATATAACTTTATATTTAAAATAAAAAGCACAAGATCTGTCTCATATGAACTGCACTGATTGTATATGTATCAATATCCACACATGCCTTTGTGATATAGGTTTGTGATAAAACTGGAAGTTAATGAATTTTTTCTTTAATATCCAACAGATATTATATCCTCTATAAATAGTTCATTCAGAGATAAGAAAGCTAGAAAGACAGAGGTTCTAAAATAAACATGACTTGGAGCTGTGTCTCACAGAGTTCCAGGAAGCATTAACTATCAGTTTTCTGCGCAGAATGTTACTAACAATGGAGTAGGCAGCCCCTCCTTCTCCAAGGGAATGTGTCTCAGTTAGAGGACATAGCAGGCTGTACGTCTTCTTTGCATCACTGCAAGGGACAATGTCTCCCAGATCTCTGATGGCAGACATTTGTGTTCAAACTGGCAGAGGCTCTGTATCCCTATAAACACTGTCCCATGACTCACAAATGACAGCCCCAGACAGTGACATAAGAGGCAACTGAGAAGAATTGCTTCCCATGCAGTTTTAAGACTTTAATCTTATTTTAACTTTTGTTAAGCTATAAAAGGTAGAAAGTCAGGAAAGGAGCTAGAGACCAACTCTCAGATGTTTCTCCAGCAATGACCATGCAGATCTATGCATTTGTACATACAGAACACAGACTTTCAACCACATGTGAATGGTTTGGAGATATTAACAAAGACACAAGCTATAGGAAATGTCATCCACTTAATATTGGCCTTATGATGCTAAGCATTTCCCACATAGTTCCTACTGTGGTTGTTGTTGTTTTGGTATGGCTTGGTTTGCAATGTTTTCTGTTGATTTGTGTTGTATTTTGTTTGGGTTTGGGTTTTGTTTGGGGGGCTGGGGGGGCTCAAGACAGGGTTTCTCTGTATTACAACTCTGGTTGAACTGGAACTCACTTTGTGGACCAGTCTGGCTTCAAACTCATAGAGATCTACCTGACTCTGCCTCCCAAGTGCTGGAATTAAAGGTGTGCAACACCACCGCCTGGCTCATAGTTCCTATTTTTCAGACGTCTTACAAAGGTTTCATGTTCTGGATCATGCTAAGAGACTAAGAATGCAGATTCATAAACATGCATATCAGAATTCCACCTGACTGACAATTAACATTTGACAAATGATAGCAACAGTATTTGAAGAACTATCATTAACCTTGTAAAAGAAAATAGACTTAATGCAATAACTGCTAAATATCCTAAATAAACCACCATAAAATAACATATGACATCAATAATTTTCCACATTTGGTAAACAATTTCATTTTGATTCTGATGTGAATCCTTCATGTAATTTTGTTGGCACATATGTGATACATGCTTAATGTATTAAAATATGTATCATCATGTTGTTTAATAATTGATGATGCTTAAAAGCAAAACAAAACTACCTAGATCCATACGGAAACTATGGTTTTATTAAGTCATTATGGGTGATCTCCAATCTCTCTGTTACTCAGTAGGGTGTAGGGATAGAATCAGTGGTTGACAGGAATGGATGAAGAGCTTTAGTTGGTGATAGATTCTGTAGTGCTACAGTAGACACTTGAATATTATATCTGGGTAAGTATATAACATGATAAAGAAAGTTGATATTAATCAAATCTTGACCAATCAATGACTGTGGTAGGTCGTTGTGCACATAATCTCATTTCATCTTGACTTTGACTTATGCACACAGAAAAAGAAATGCTCAAACATAGCAGATTTTAAATTTCCAAAGAAGGAGGGTCTAGTGAAGTCTGAATCAAAACTCCAAGTCTTCTTAACAGTGGACAAGACGACTGAGATCATATTCAACCCTTGTGATGAAAAGGATGTCAGTCATCATGACCAAGATGCTTTCGTCACAGTATCCTAATCTAGGAGCAGTTTTTATTTTAGTAAAAACATGCATTTTCCCATTAGAAATTTTATACACATAACAAAACTGATACTAGAAATATAAAAATCACTCTGTTTCAAACCCAACACTGACCTTCTGTTCCAAGAGCAATGTATTTGTAGGGATTGCTGCAAAAGCCTTGTAGCTTGACTTGGTCTTGTATTGCTAGAATAGGTAACCAAAAAGCAAGAGTGGAAATGAAAAGGGAGAAGAATATGCCATAACTGTAGGTAGTTTTATCAAGTTAAATGACATATTATCAGCTGAAAAGGGGGTTATTGTCCACAACTTGTTTTTGAAAAGAAATTAGTCCATCACATTAATATTTTGTTAGATTGATAAGAAACACACGATAACATGTTAGCTTACAGATCCTGAACAATTACATTATTCAGTTTTATAACTTAAATTACCCATTCCTACAAATTTCTATATAAATTTCCCAGCAACTGCATTATATCAGAGAATTATAATTCTATAATGATTTAGGAGTCGGATTCTTAGGCAAATATATAACCATTATTGGTAAATATGCCTATAAATTTAATTGCACTCTTGATATATATTTGCATCATTCATAAAAATGAAGATTATACTACACAAAATTTAGTAACAGTTTTAGGTTGGTTTAGGTTGAACTTTTTAAGCAAGGTCTCTCTACATAGCCTAAGATAGGCTTGACCTCCATATACAGCCCAAGCTGGCCTGAATTTTACGATCTTTCTGCTTCCCCTTCCAATCGGTGGAATTTTGGATAGAGTTCTATACATGGCTATCAGCAGTTTTAACACAGCAGTTTGGCCAATAACTATGTAATATCAGAAATTTAACACCATAGTTGAAATAAGACCAAATCTCATGGTCCTAATCTCATTTTTCGTACTATCAATACTTCTGTTTTCTATTGCAGTGACATTAACAAAGGAAATTAAAAACAACCTGAGTTTGAAGTCAAACAGAGCTATGTGAGTTGCTTGGGACAGCTAAAGATCAATGAAGCTGTAGAACTTTGGATAAGACAAAAATCCAATATTAAAAGCTTTGGTTTGGTATTATTCTGGGTCTTGAGTTGATTGGCTAATTTTAAGACTCCTATTATACCAAATTCCCTGCCTGAGGCAGCTTCTTGTGGCTCACAGCCATCAAGGAAATGGTACAGCACTCAAAGCCTTAACTCCTTGAAAAGCAAAAGAAAGTGTTAACCAATGAAAACTGGAGTTGTCAAAAAAAAAATCTAAGGGGAAATAGAACATATAATTACAGAGAGGTAAAAGACTATAGTGTGAAGATTAATTAGGAAGGAGAATGGAAGAAAGAAGTGAGTTAGGGACTATGGGAGGGGCAATTAGCATTAAGTGGTGCCCAACTTTCATCTATAACTAAGGGCTATTTGAGAGGCCATATGCAAGCCTACTATGGGAAAGGCTTCTGCATATATCTATATGAGAAAGAAGTCTAAGTGGAGTAAGTAAATAGTGGGGAGACATTGCCCCAATTAGATATCTTTACCACAAAGATAAACCTCCAGTGCCAGGAATGAGTTACATCTTGTTGAGTCATTGACCAAAAGAACCCTATGGGAAGCCCCAAACATCCCAGGCTAATGCCACAGCTATTGGTTGCTCTTCTCAAACTGATGATTTATGTCATCATATTGCTGATGACAGCACTTACACATCTCCTTGAATACAGAAATTTGATCTGTTGCCTAAGTAGAGCCTACACCCCTACTGAAAAGTGTTCATAGTACTAGAAAGTACTCAGCACACCACCAAGGGAGAAAGGTAACCATCACAACCCAACTACCAACCCTGTGAATTACAGTGGTGACCTGCCTACAACATATACTGCTGCAATAATAGCACAAACATTGTGGGAACAATCAATGACTGTCTGATTAGATTTAAGGTCATTGCCAAGAAATGGAGCCCATGTCTGACACTTCTCAGGTGGCCAAAAACTTTGGACTGCAAGCCATGGTCCTAGAAGAACACCAAATACTAGTGCTCTGCTAAATAAGCATAGCAATGAAATGACTTCTAGTGACATTCTGCTTAGTGGTTCACTCTGTCATTGTCAGAGATGTTCTCTCTTGCAGTAGATGGGAACCAATATAGACACCCATAACTAGGCAACATGCAGAGACAGAGATTTTAGAATACTCAGTGCTAAGTGGGAGGTCTTCATCAAATCCTTCCTCTTAAGGTTCAGGAAACTATACTGAACAAGTGGAAAGATTCTAAGAGCTAGGTGGGATGGATGACTCCAAGGAAACAGCATACTCCAGACACAACAGAATTGCTACACATAGGAACTCAAAATGTGGAAGCAGGTACAGGGCCTTTACAGGTTCAAGATAGACATGGTTACAGGGCTGAGATGGGGAAAGGAACACAGCCTTCCAACCCTAACCAAAAAGCTACCTGCAATTGAGATCTGCTTTTAAAGAGTGTTTTCTCCAATGGACTCTCACTAGGTATATTGAACGAACTTTAGAGTAGGACCCATACCCATCAGTAGATGACCAACACAAAACAAAGCCAATGGTACTTTTGTAGATAATTTGTCTCAAATTTCTTTGTTTAGGCAAATTTTTTGTCTTATCGGTCTTTTGCTTATATATTGTGGTTTCCAATTTTGTAGTTTTGCGGGTTCTGTTTCTTGTGGGTTTTTTGTTTTTTAAATAAAGAGAGAAAGGGTGTAGAGTTCCATAGTAGGGAGATAAAGAGGATCTACAAGGAGTTAAAGAGGGGGAAAGTGTGATCAAAACATGCCGTATGAAAAGTGTTTTTCAATTAAGAACAAAACAAAACTTGAATTTTATGGATGTAATTATAATAAACTTGGTTAAACTTGTATGATGAGGCTGAATCTAGTACATCCGTTTTCCTAAGAAAGGACTGGGGAGAATAAACGCTTTAGTGACAAAAAGGAAGAACAGCAGTGCACAGCTGAAAATCAGAAACACTCTCTCTTCCTGTTCTGTTGTTTTCTTCTTTTTCTTTTTAGATATAGTGAAATTAGCAACCCAAGGCCAGAATGTCAAGAAGCTACTGTATCCTGTCTATCACAGCTCTCACTTACACATACATGCAAACAAATGCACTTATTTAGATGCACACACAGATTCCTGTCTATTCATGCATATATCCATCCTCTCCTACAAACAGAAAAACAAACTCAACAACACACACACAGAGACCTCTGCATCTGAGCTCTTCTCTCGTTAGGGAATAGACTCTGCTTATTTACCTGCTACTACTTCTTTTCTCCAGATGCCTCTTTTCTATAAGAAGCAACAGCATTTCAATCTTCTGTAACCCTCCCAGCTCCCCTGCGTCCCGTACTTTCATCCCCTCCACACATGAGAAACAATTTCTAGAGGGTACCTGAGGTCACTTACAGTCCTAGCATCTTTATTGATCCTGCAATGCTGTCACCTCTAGACAGCAATGTGTCTGGGTAAGGATTTAGAATGAAATGCAATTTATTTGTGAATATTTACATAAATTTATAGAACCCTGCAACTGAAGACTCATCAAGAAACTTTGCAGTCAAATGATGTATCCAAGACTTGAGTCTTATTTCTATTCAATTTCATCTTAGAGAATTGTGTTTTCATTTTAAACTGTGAAGATGAATTTTTATATTCTTTCATGAGTCATTTTTGCTAGATGTATTATCTTTATCGTTATGCAAGACATACATCAAAGATGGAAATCTCTAAGTACTGATTTCTCCCAATGTGGTAGACACTAGAACATCTTATCAATATTATTAGATATAGAGTTCAACTAATGAATTCATTCCACAATTGCCTATTGAGTAGCTACTCTGAGGCATTCAGTACTCCTTTTAGCCATGTGCCTTTCCCTGATTTTCAGTCTGAAAAATCTTGCTTGTGGTGGTTTGAATGAAAATAGCCCCTGAAAGGAGTGGTATTATTAGGGAGTGTGGCTTTGTTGGAGGAAGTGTGTCACTTTGGAGGCAGACTTTGAGGTCCCAGATATGTTCAAGCTACACCCAGTGACACAGACTACATCCTGTTGCCTTTGGGTCAAGATGTAAGAATTCTAAGTTCCTTCTCCAGCACCACGTCTGCCTGTGTATTGCCTTGCTTCCCACCATCATGATAATGGCCTAAACCTCTGAAAGCCACCCAAATTAAATGTTTTCCTTTATAAGAGTTGACATGGTCATGGTATCACTTCACAATAGAAATCACACCTAATACAATAATTATTGCCATAAAAGATGCTTTTCAAATTCAGCATCTTTTCTCTCAGTTTCCTTAATATTTTTGGATTTAAACATGGAGTCTTATTCTAATTTGGAACAAAATTTTTCCCAGCATTCCAAGGCTTCCATGTGCTATGCAAAAGTCATTGACTTCCTTCTTTGGTATAAATCTGAACTCTTCTAGAGAATATCGTTTGAGATAACTTAAATTGTATTACAGGAATCACAATCAGCAGGGTCAAAGATGTGGTTTAGTGGCTAAAGTGACTGTGAGCCTCACAGGATCTGAGTTTGAGCCCCCAAAACCCACATGAAGGTTGAAGGAAAGAATTAACTCCACAAAGCTGTACTCCAACCTCTACCCACTTTCGCCCCAACACACACACTATAAACATACTCACCCACACTCACAAATATACAAAGCATGCTTATAACAAACATTAAGGGAAACAATTGCCTTCAGCTTCACAGTAGAAATAAAAAGCCAGCTCTAAGTAACTTTCTAAATCTTTCTGGCAGAGCAATGATATCCACTGTAGATCTGTTATTTGTAATTTGTTTTCAGTTAAGCATCAAGAAATAGTTCTTAAATATAAACCATGTAGTGTATTAGGCTTAGAAAGGAAAATGGATTTTATACTTGTTTGCAGATCTTTTCTTGCTAATGCTGGTTGTGAAGTTAACGGTAACAAGGACACATACTATCCCCACAAGAACCACCCCCAAACCAATACTGTACTTTCCATGGCCAGTGCCTATACTTCTACCATGAAATCTAATCATCATAATTATAAAATCCCACAAGATCTCAAGATATACTAGGTTAAATGTCTTGAGGATTGGATTTATGGAATTACCTTCAGAAGTAGAACCACTGCACAGAGACAACATGGGGCCCTTAGTGTAAATTTCAATTGTAAGAATGAGCAGCTTCTTTAGATCTGTAAGCTTGAAGGGAGCCTGAATGAAATCCTCACTTCTTGTTTCTCCAGAACCACACCAAAATTGCTACAGTCATTATCTTGGTAATGTAATATCTGAGATGAAAGACCAACCCCATCTCAGAGCCAGCTCACAGAAGTTTGCCCATTTACACACTCCCTTACTTCTGGAGTGCTGGGAAACACAATCTATAATGATTCTGATAGCCAAAATACGCAGAAATGGTATGAATGGGTCTGTTAAGTACACACCCTGGACCATGGCAGACCTGGCAAGGCGGGCTTTGCTTCACATCCTCAATAAGCCAATTAAATAAACACATAATAGTGAAAACAGAGAAAGATTTATTCAATGTTGCCATATTAGGAACAGAGACATTTAGTGGTACTGAAGTCCACCATGATGTGAGGTTGAGACAAGCAAAGGAGAAGCAGTATATACATAACTAAGTAGTCCTGGTCCAGATGTAGCCTGCCCCTCATTGCTTGAGCTCTAATCTCTCCCACAAGTTTTCCCAGAGACAAATCATTCCTCTGGTTGACACCAGGCTTTGGTCTTTTCTTACTCTCAGAATGCTATTCCTGGGAAAATTCCAATTTTTTAGGATCCCTTGTTTCAATCATCTGATAGCCAAATGCAAGGGCACAGTGTCTAGACCAATAAAGACCTGTGCCTAACAGAGCCCTGGGAGAAGTCACTAACAAGATTTGTCTGGAGGCCTCTCTTCACAGGAAGTCTACCTATGTCTGATTTATCCTTTGTGTTTTGGAAATCCCAAATATATAAAACTTACTTCATTAGAATATTTTTCCATCCCTATTCATCTTCTAGGTCTTTTAGGAGAGAGCTAGAGAGCTTTCTGTTATTTCTCCTTTTATTTTATCTTATACCTAATATCATCTTAGTGTAGAACAAATGTGCAGTATGTATTTGCTGGTATGCATATCAGACTAAAGAAAAAAGTTTTTTTGGTTTTTCAAGACAGGGTTTCTTCAGGAGCCTATACTGGAACTAGCTCTTATAAACCAGGCTGGCCTCAAACTCACAGAGATCCACCTGCCTCTGCCTCACGAGTGCTAAACTTTAATCCCAGCACTTTGGAATCACAGACCTTGAATCACAACACTAGGGAGGTGGAGCCAGAAATGGATATGGATGAGTAGATGGAGGAATACAAGGCAAGAGGAGTCAGGAGCTCAAATCATTTAGTCTGAGGTTTTGCGGAGACAGGATCTTAACCCCTTCAGTCTGAGGATTCAGCAGATTGTGTTTCATCATTTAAGAAAGCTTTGTTCTGTTCCGTGCCTTTTTATTGTGCTGTCTGATTTTTGATTTTATTTTTAGTTCTCTCTGGCAGATGTGTAGCTGATAATTATTTTTTCCATGTTGCACTACATCTTTCACTAAGGTGATGACCTTCTTTTCTGTACAGAAACATTTTTAGTTTCATGAGGTATCATTTATTAATTGTTATCCTTAGTGCTTACATGGTGATAATCCTGTTCAGAAAAAAATCCTTTCTTGTGTTAATGAGTTCAAGTATAGTCTCTGCTTTCTGCTCCATTGGATTCAAGGTATCAGGTTGTACGTTGAGGTCCTAGGTTTATTTGTAGGTGAGTTTGGGGCATGAGAGATGGACCCATTTTAATTTTATATAAAATTAAAATTTTAACTGAGGATTGCAAAACAATTCAAAGGACATGAAAAGCACAAGTTCTTCACCTGTTTTTCCAGCCCTAGACAGTAACTGAGAAACCCTTTTTGCCCAACTAAATGCATCCCTGGCACTTCTAACTTGCTAAAGTTCTGAAGTCATCTTCCTCTTTGTTTTTATGTTGTTGTTGTTGTTTGTTTGTTTGTTTGTTTGAGATATAGACTTAATCTGCAGTACCAAATGGCCTAGAAATTTCTGTGTAGACCAGGTCTGGAAGTTACAGAGATCTGAGGTCTGCCTGCCTCTGCCTTCAGAGTGATTAGTGGCATTAACAGTGTATGCCACTCTGCTCAGTTTTGTCTTTCCTCTTGATGTCAAACTGTAACATTTGAAGTCTTGAACCTGGAAGATTACAGAGATCTACTAGTTGAAATACAAAAAAGAAGTGGCCAGGTGGTGCTCAAACACAATTGCTACATCTGCAATGCAACCCCTACATCTTAAGGTTCAGAGAACATTAATGATGAGGGAGAGGAAAGATTGTTAAGAGCCAAAGAACGAGGATGCTTGCTGTTAAACAGTGTCTTCTTGACTTGGCATGGAAGTCATCCCCTTGAAATCTCAGCAATATGGTTGTCTAAATATCATTCAGTATGACAACATAAATGGAGGAAATTTCAGGAGCTTATACCGCTAGATGAAGAACTATGGCCAGTCAATGGTTACTGAGAGAGGGATAATCAGTTTTCTTGAGGAATAAGTGCTCTGATAGGTATTTAAGACCAAATATTCAGGCCTAAACCCATCTACATACAAGCATACATATGATACTTAATACAATGCCATTAATTTGACAGGGAGTGGGAGAAAATTTAGAAAGAGCTTTAATGGGGACAGGAGATGTGAAGATAATGTAAATACTGTAGTTGTATGAATTTCCCCCCCAAAAAAAACTTCAGTAACTTCAATAAAAAGAAACTTCCAACAGCTTCTTTTCTTCCTCAAAGTAAAAAACAAAGAGACATCAGAGTAGATAGACTCTTGCTTCGGTCCTCTTCCTCCTACATCAGTATCCTCGTGCTCACTACACATCCCAATATCTGATCTGAATCTGTTCCTTCTATCTATCAATCACATATTCTTTGGCCTCAGGGATTTTCCTCATTACATACTTCCTGTATGATAACTTCTCAAAGAAATGATTTCAACCGCCCGACACAAATTCGAGACAGTGCCCCTTTTTATGCTGACCTGCCTAGTCTATATTCTTCCTTATACCATTCCTGACCCTCTAAGACGATACTTGACTTTCAACTTGGGAAATGGATTGTTTGCTTTCTACCACAGAATATATACCTTCTTGGAGGAGATAATTTTGCATTTCTCTTAATTTAATATAATGTTTACAGCTTAGGGAAGCATATTAGATGGGCAGTACATGTTTATTGAATGGGTCATGCAGATGAGTTTTTTACTCATGTTTCCTATCACTCACAGTTAAAATCTTATTTGGTTCTACAAAACTGGGGAAAATCACATCCTGCCTGCTGCAACAAGTTTCCAATATAACAAAATTGGAATTGTTTGTATGCCTTAAAGGAATGAGAGTTTAATAAATAGGACACTGGCTATGAAGTCTCATGAAGCAGTAAAAGCTCCCGACTGATCCTGTAAACAAGCTAAGTCCAAATAGCTTTAAGCCAGACCATTGGAAACACTCATTTGGAAGAAATTTGTAACCATTTTCAGTGAGTACTAGATTATATGAGATTTTGATATAATAGTCTCTCTAACTCTATGTGAAATACCATGGCAGCTCACTAGGAGGGGAAAAACCAAACTATTTTAAAAATGATGACCAATTACATTTAGCATGCAAACACAATCTTGGGTGAATATTGTTCCCACATCTTCCCAAAGGGGAAAAGTGTCTCAAACAATAAAGCCATTGATCAGGGAATAGTCTCAGTAACATTTAGGGAGTTGCCCATCCTGTCCAGGGCAATAACATAAAAAAGACTATTTTAAAACTATATCTGAAATTAGCATTTCAATTACAGCATATTAATGCAGTATAAGTATGACAATGACAAGGAGCTTCAAAAAAGTTTTCTATCTGAATTCAGCTCAGCATTCTCTAGCCATTCCATTTTATTTTAATATCAAAGGACAGTAGATACAGCCCAGACTTTGAACTGATATCCTTAAAGCATTTCTGTTTCAGTCTATTGACTACCTGTGATTGAGGACCCCTATCGGTTTGGTGCATGAAGAGTAAATAAATTTGAAGTTTTTTTACTTCAAAAAGGAGCAGTTTGCTTGGATAGGTACCAACCTAGAGGAGTGAGGCAAGAAATAACTTGTAAAAGAGAATAAATTACAAATAATGCTGCTATGGACATAGTTGAACAAATGCTTTTGTAATATGCTAGGGCATCTCTTGGGTATATTCCCCAGAGTGGTATTGCTGGATCCTGGGGTAGGTTGATCCCGAATTTCCTGA
>LOEQ01004648.1:3303-35887 GCA_001685075.1 Bramus lutescens | reverse complement strand
ATTTTCTGAGAAATCGCCACATTGACATCCAAAGGGGCTGTACCAGCTTGCATTACCACCAGCAATACAGAAGTGTTCCCTTTACCCCACAACCTCTCCAGCATAAGTTGTCATCAGTGTTTTAGATCTTGGCCATTCTTAGTTGTAAGATGGAATCTTGGTGTTGTTTTGATTTGTATTTCTCTGATGACTAAGGATCTTGAACATTTCTGTAGTAGAGTTTGAAGTCAGGGATTATGATGCCTCCAGAAGTTCTTTTATTGTACAGGATTGTTTTGGCTATCCTGTGTTTTTTGCTTTTCCATATAAAGTTGAGTACCATTCTTTCAAGGTCTGTGAAAAATTTTGCTCGGATTTTGATGGGCATTGCATTGCATCTGTAGATGACTTTTGGTAAGATTGCCATTTTTGCTATGTTAATTCTACCTACCCAAGAGCATAGGGGATCTTTCTACTTTCTGGTGTCTTCTTCAACTTCTTTCTTCAAAGATTTCAAGTTCTTGTCATACAAGTTTTCCACTTGTTTGGATAGAGTTACTCTGAGATATTTTAGGCTATTTGTGGATATTGTGAAAGGTGATATTTCTCTGATTTCTTTCCCAGTCCTTTTAACATCTGTATACAGGAGGGCTACTGATTTTTTGAGTTAATCTTGTATCCTGCTACATTACTGAAAGTGTTTATGAGTTGTAGAAGTTCCTTGGCAGAATTTTTAGGGTCGCTTAATGTAAAATATCATATCATCATCAAATAGTGAGTTTGACTTCTTTTCTGATTTGTATCCCTTGATCTCCTTTTAATATCTTCTAACTCTGGCTGGGACTTCAAGAACTATATTGAATAGATATGGAAAGAGTGGACAACTTTGTCTTGTTCTTGATTTCAGTAGGATTTCTGGGAGTTTCCATTTAGTTTGATGTTGGCTGTTGGCATGCTGTATATTGCCTTTTGCCTTTGCTATGTTTAGGTTTATTCCTTGTATCTCTGCTCTCTCCAAGACCTTTAGTTTGGATAAAGGTTTGTCTATTTTGTTGATTTTCTCAAAGAACCAACTCTTTGTCTCATTGATTCTTTGTATTGTTTTCTTTGTTTCTTTTTTGTTGATTTCAACTCTCTCAAACTAATAAAGGACGGTAGATCAAGAGAACCCACTTAAACAAAGTTTTTGTTCTAAAGTTTTCAAATGTTCTGTTAATTCACTAGTGTGGGATTTTTCCAGCTTCTTCATGTAGGGATTTAGTACTATGAACTTTTCCTCTTAACACTGCTTTCATTGTGTCCCATAAATTTGTGTATGTAGTGTGGTCATTTTCATTGAATTTTAGGAAGTCTTTAATTTCTTCCTTTATTTCTTCCTTGACACATTGATGATTCATTGAGATTTTTTTCTTGATCAATTTTTCCTGTGACTAATATGAAATGTCCTTCTTTGTCTCTTTTGATTGAAGTCTATTTTGTTAGATATTAGGAGAGCTACACATGCTTGTTTCTTAGGTCCATTTGATTGGAATATTTTTTCCCAACTCTTTACTCTGAGACGATGTCTGTCTTTGAGGTTGAGGTGTGTTTCTTGTATGCAGAAGAAGGATGGATTCAGTTGTTAGCCTGTGCCTTTTATAGGTGAGTTGAGTCCATTTACATTAAGGGATAATAATTACCAGTGATTGCTATCTCCTGTTAATTTAGTTTTCATTGTTGATGATGTTAATTTGTCTTTTTTTTTTCCTTCTTTGGATTTGCTTCTATGAGACCATCAATTGCCTGTGTTTTTGTTGATGTAGCCAACTTCCTTGGATTGGAGTTTTCATTCTAGTATTTTGTGTAGGGCTGGATTTGTGGCTAGGTACTGGTTAAATCTGGTTTTGTCATGGAATATCTTATTTTGTTCTTCTATGGTGATTGGAAGTTTTGCTGGGTATAGTAGTGTGGGCTGGAATCCATTGTCCCTTAATGTCTGAATAATGCTTGACCATAACCTTCTGGCTTTCATTGTTTCCAATGAAAAGTCAGGGGGAATTCTGATAGGTCTTCCTTTATATGTTACTTGGCCTTTTTCCTCTGCAGATCTTAGTATTCTTTCTTTACTCTGTATGTTTAGTGTTTTGATTATTATGTGGCAAGGGCACTTTTTTTTTTGATCCAGTCTGTTGGTGTTCTGCAAACATCTTCATAGGCCTATCTTTCTTCAGGTTGAGAAAGTTTTCTTCTATGATTTTGTTAAATATATTTTCTGTGCTTTTGAATTGAACTTCTCCTTCTTCAATACCTATTTTTTTAGGTTTGTCCTTTTCATGGTGTCCCATATTTCATGGATATTTTGGGTTAAGCTTTTATTAGATTTAATGTTTTATTTGACTGATGAGATTATTTTCTCTACTGTATCTTCAGCGCTTGAGATTCTCTCTTCCAGCTCTTGAATTCTGCTGTTTATGCTTGCATTTGTTGTTCTTGATTATTTTCTCACGATTTCTGCTTCTATAATTTTTTCAGCTTTGTTTTTTTATTGTCTCTATTTCAGTTTTCAAGTCTTGAATAGTTTCCTTCATATGTTTGATTGCTTTTTGTTGGTTTTCTTTAAGGGATTTCCTGATGTTTTCCAATTTTTTGTTTGTCTTTTCCTCAATTTCTTTGAGGGAATTTATCATTTCCTCTTTTAGAGTTTCAAACATTCTCCTGAAGTTATTTTTAGGTCATTATCTTCTGCTTGATCTATATTTTGGTTGTTTAAGTCTTGATTTTGTAGAATCTTTAAATTTTACTGGTGTTGTGTCGCTCTTTGTGGTATTGCATGTGTTCTTACCTTTTCTACTCATCTTTTCCTCTAATAGGTGTGGTCATCTTTTCCTCTAATAGGTGTGGTTGGGGCTGTCTGTGATTCTGTTGATCAGTTTTTTAGGTGCCAGTGAATTAAGGCTCAGATGGTTGTTCCTGGTGGTACAGTCAGTGCCACGGTTCTAGTTACCCCTTTGGTAACTCCATGTTCCTGGAGATCACTCGGCACCACTGGGCTTTGCTCTACTCCCTTAGAGTTTGCTGTCTTGCGCCTGCTCTAGCCTAGGTTACAGGCTTTGACCTGGTTCTGTACCTAGTTATATCTGCTCATTCAGAGGTCCCTGGCTTGAAGTTGGTCCTGCAAATGTCTCTGGCTCTGGTCTACTTCCTCAGAGCTCCCAGGCTTGAGTGTGCCCAGACCTGCAGAGGACCTGGCTCAGGCATACTCCCTCAGAGAGGTGCCAGCCTCAAGCTTGGACTTGTAGAGGTTTCTGGTGCCTGCCTATATCCTTGGATGTCACAGACCAACTCCCAAACCTACACAGGCCCTGGCTCAGGCCCACTCCCTCTCACTCACACCTGGACCTGCAGAGATCTCTGGATTCTGCCTACTCCCTTGGAAGTCCCAGATTCATGCCCAGACCCACAGAGTACCTGGTTCAGGCCTAGTTCCTTGGAGATCCTAGACTCACACCCAGACCCACAGGGGTCCTGGCTTAGGTCTACTCCCTTGAAGATCCCAGGTTCATGTCTGGACCCTCAGTGGTCTCTGACTCTGGCTCACTCACTCAGCAATAACTCCCCTGTACCTGTTTCTGTGGAGTTTACTGTCTCAGGTCTGATCTGTCCCAGGTCATCAGCTCAATCCTGGTCCACCAATGTTCCTGAACTTGATCTTCTCCTGGTTCCATGGAGCTTACTTTCTCAGGCCCAATCTGGCCTAGGTAGCCTGTTCAGTTGGGCCAGATGATTTTAATACAGAATTCTATCAAACTTCCAATGAAGAGCTAATACCAATACCCTTCAAATTATTCAACAAAATAGAAACATAAGGAACTGCCAACTTCATTTTCCCTCATGAACACTGATCCAAAAACATTCAACAAAATACTCAAAAAAACAAGTTCAAGAACACATCAAAAGATCATCCACCATGATCAAATAGGTTTCATCCCATAGAGGCAGTAATAGTTCAAAAAAATAAAATCTGTCAATGTAATTTACCATATAAACAAATAGAAAGAAAAATGTAGCACACTTTCTTGTCAAACTATCTTTGGACTACCAGCCCACAAATAATGACCCAGAGATTTATTATTAATTATGAAAGTTTGACCTTAATTTAGGTTTTTCCCAACTATAACTTATAACTTAATTAACCTATATTTTTATTTACATTTTGCTATATATCTTGCTTATCTATTATTACAGCACAATAACTTTTTCCAAGTCTTTTGGTGAAATCATATTCCTAGATTTCTTCCCTCTTGGTTTCTCTCTCTTTGTTCAGAAGTCTAGCATATTCTCTCATGCCTAGATACTAGTCATTTAGCTCTTTATTAAACCAGTCAGAAGGCACCTTAGGCTGAGATTCATTTTTACAGTGTAAACGAATATTCCACAGTATTTCCCCCTTTTTCATCTAATTAAAAGGGAAGGTTTTAGCTCTGGTGTAATAAAACTATATACAAGAACAATTATCAGGTAAGAATTACATTTACAATGTCTAGTCCATTTGTATTTAGCAAATTTGGAGAAATTACTCCATTACCTATCTGATCTTGGTGAGTCCAAAGTTTTATACCTAAACCACTTTCTGACATAACTTGTATTACCATCCTAAAAATATCTTTTTGAATATTAAAATGCCTTTTTAAATAAACAACTTAAGCTTTTATGTTGGAAACCACATGATCATCTTATTAGATACTGAAAAAGACCTTTGACAAGATCCAACACCTCTTCAAGATAAAAGTCTCAGACAAATCAGGGATGAAAGGAACATACCTAAAGATAATAAAGGCAATATTCATCAAGTCAGCAGCTAACATCAAATTAAATGGAGAGAAACTTAGAACAGTTCTACTAAAATCAGGGACAAGGTGATGTGTCTACTCTCTCCATATCTCATCAATAAAGCACTTGAAGATTTAGCTAGAGTAATAGGACAAGTAAAGGAGATCAAGGGGATACAAATTGGAAAGGAAAAACTCAAAGTATCACTATTTGTAGATGATATGATTATATATATATATATATATGTGACCCCAAAAATTCTACCAAGGAACTGCTACAACTGACGAACACCTTCAGCAAAGTGGCTAGATACAAAATAAACTCAAAAATAAAAGAAGAACTTGCTTATACAAATGATAAATGGAATGAAAAAGAAATTAGGAAAATAACACTCTTCACAATAGCCACTAATAGTAGAAAATATCTTGGTATAACCCTAACCAAGCAAGTGAAAAACCTGTATGACAAGAACTTTAAGTCTTTGAAGAAAGAAACTGAAAGAGCTATCTGAAGATGGAAAGATCTCTCATGATTATGGATTAGTCGGATTAACAGAGTAAAAGTGGTCATCTTACTAAAAGCAATCTACAGATTCAACAGCATTTCCATCAAAATTCCAACACAATTCTTTACAAAACTTGAAAGAACAACACTCAACTTTATATGGAAAAACAAAAAACCTAGGGTAGATTAAAAAAAAATCCCGAACAATAAAAGAGCTTCTTGAGGTATCACCATCCCTGATTACAAGCTTTACTACAGAGCTGTGGCAATAAAAACTGCATGGTATTGGCATAAAAACAGACACACTAATCAATGGAGTTGAGGACCCAGATGGACATAAATCCACACTCCTATGAACACCCAATTTTGATAAAGAATCCAGAAATATACAATGGAAAAGAAAGAAAGCATCTTCAACAAATAATGCTGGTCTAACTGGATGCCAACATGTAGAAGAATGTAAATAGACCCATACTTCACACCCTGCACAAAACTCAAGTCAAAGTGGATCAAAGAACTCAACATAAAAACAGATACATTGAATCTGATAGAAGAGAAAGTGAGGAAAAGCCTTGAATGAATTGGCACAGGAAACAACTTTCTAAACAGAAAACCAATCATGCAGGCACTAATATGAACAATTAATGAATAATAAATGAAACCTTGTGAAACTGAAAATCTTCTGTAAGGCAAAGGATACATCAAAAGGACAGAACAACAAAATACAGAATGGGAAAAGATCTTCACCAACCCCACATCTGACAGAGGACTGGTTTTCAAATTATAAAGAACTTAAGAAACTAGACATCAACAAACCAAATAATCAAATTTAAAAATGAGGTATAGATCAAAATAGAGAATGCTTAACATACAAATCTAAAATGGCCAAGAAACACCTTGTCTTGGTGTTTTCTTTTACTGTGAAGAGACACCAAGACCATAGCAACTCTTAGAAAGAAAACATTTAATTGAGTATCTCATTTACAGTTTCTGAGGTTCAGTCTATTATCATCATGGTGGGGAATATGTACTCAGATATGGTGCTGGAGGAATAGCTATGAGTCATACATCTTGGAGGTAACAGGAAGTTGACTGAGACACTGGGTAGTATCATAAGCATAGGAAACCTCAAAGCCCATCCCCTCAGAGACACGCTTCCTCTAACAAGTCCATACCTACTCCAACAAAGCTACACCTCCTAATAGTGACACTCCCTATGATATTATGGGGGCAATTACATTCAAAATACCACACACCTAAAGAAATGTTCAACATCCTTAGCCATCAGGGAAACGCAAATAAAATGACTCTGAGATTCCATCTTAAACTTGTTAGAATGGCAAGACCAAAAATACAAGTGACAGCTCATGCTGGCAAGGATATGGAACAAGGGTAACACTCCGCCATTTCTGGTGAGAGTCCAAACTCATACAGCCACTTTAAAAATCAATATGGCAGTTTCTCAGAAAATTGGAAATCAATCTACTTCAAAACCCAGCTATACCACTCCTGGACATATACCCAAAGGATGCTGAATCATACCACAAGGACACTTGCTCAACTATGCTCATAGTAACTTTATTTATAATAGCCAGAACCTGGAAGCAACCTAGAGGTCCCTCAACTGAAGAATGGTTTAAAAAATATGTAGTGCACTTGCACAATGGAGCATTACCCATCTAGTAAAAGCGATGACATCATGAAATTTTCTGGAAAATAGATGGAACTAGAAAAAATCATTCTGGATGAAGTAACACAGACCCAGAAAGACAAACACGGTATGCACTCACATATAGGTGGATATTAGCCATAAAGGATAACCATGCTACAATACACAGCCTCAAAGAAATACGGAGGGCTCAGGGAGAAACACATGAATCTCACTGTGAATGGCAAATGGAATAGACATCACAGTGGATGGGGAAAGGTCTGGATGTGAGGGAGGCATGGAACAAGAAGGATTAGGTCAGGGGAAGATGGAGGGAGAGTACTGGGAAAGACAACTGGAATCAGGGCATCTCTGGGAGGACAAGGGAGTTTGGTTGTTTTTAGGCATTGTGAGTGGAATTGTTTCCCTAACGTCATTTGAGCACCAATTATGAATGAAGAAAACAAAATTCATTCATACAGTAAAAATACCCTTCCTGTGCTGCCATCCCAGCTACATCCATTAGTGTGACCAAGTCCAACCAGCTAAGAAGATGAACAGGAGCATCCAGAAGGATTTGCCAAAGAGAACTGCCCACCTGAACCATATGCACATTTAGGTGACTGAAGCAACCTGGGTAAAATAGAGTATCATCTAGTAAAATTTCTCATCAAACACCCTTCCATGTTTTAAGGTGCCTAATTAAATTTGGATTTCAAACTACACCTTTGTAAGCCGAGACTGCTTGTTCATTTCCTGGCCACCCAGACCCGAAATAATCACACAGAAACTGTATTAATTAAACCACTGCTTGGCCTATTAGTTTAGGGTTTTTATTAACTAACTCTTACATCTTATATTAACCTATTTCTGTTATTTTGTATTTTACCACAAGACTCACAGTTTACTAGTAAGGTTTCAGCGGGCAGATATCTTTCTCCTTCCATTGCTAATTGGCTTCTCCCTGACTGCCTTTTCTTCTTCTCTATCTCTGCTTGGAACTCCTGCCTCATCCTATCCTATTCTGTGCTGCCATAGACCCAAAGCAGCTTCTTTATTAACCAATGGTAATAAAATATATTCACAGCATACAGAGGGAATTCCACATCATCCCTAAATAAGTTTTTATCATAATTGGTCACATAAAATATTTAGAATAAGTATCTCACTATTAGTTAAGTAGCTAAGTGTTATCTGTTCCAAAAATTTTGTTTTTAATATACTAAAGCAGCATTTGCCATTTACCTCACATTCAAATTTGATTGGACCTCATGGGTTTTCATTCATTCAGTTGGACAAGTCACTTCTATGTGTTCTTCTGTTGCAGTTTGAGTCTAAAATTTCCCTACAAGATCCTGTGTTGAATGCTTTGTTCCCCAGTTGATGGTGCCATGTTGAGGAGGTTGTAGAAACTTGAAGACAAAGGACCCAGTTGGTCAGCACAGACCATTGAGAACAGGACTTCAGGGTCACAGGCCTTGCTCCTGGCCACAGCTCTCTGCTTCCTGATCCCCTCAGATGTGAACAAGCCATGGCGCAGGCTCCCATCAACATGAACCCAACCATGTCAACTGCTAAAGTTTCATAGTCCTGAGGACTGTAACCCCTCACTCATGAGTCAGAGCAAGCTCCTTTTCCCCTAAGTTGTTTCAATTGGGTGTTCTGCACAGTGATAAGAAAAGGAACTGAGACTTGTGTTAAGACAGGAACAAAATACTCAGGCCACTTACTGCCTCCGTGATGTTTTCTGAGCATCAATTCTAAAGAGAAAATGAATTGATTACAAGTCCATTTCCAAACACTGTTAACCTAGTGGCAATAAGAAGCACCAGCTGTCGCCAAGATGGCTGCTTTAATATCACAAAGAACCCACTACCTGTTAGGAGAGGAAAATGGGGCCCATTTAAATCATCTCTGCCAAAATCACAGTCCTTGAGGACATAAGGCTATTCAGGTCACCACTCCATTTTTCTGTTCGATTGCTGAGTGAAAATGAGAATAGCCTAGACCATAGCAAAGTGGATTCTCAATAGGAAAGACTGCTAATTTTGATCCACAAAAGGCTATTTTCTCATCAATGAAAAAGAAATGCTCCCTAATCTTCCATAAAGGTTTAAACAATTTAGTTATACATCTGATAAGAAAACACGTGCTCCAAGTCATACATATCAGAGCACAGCTGTTCTTAAATGAATTTCATAATCTACTTTCAAAGTAGGTTTGTGCTTACAAGATTTATAAATGGCATGTCCACATCAGTGTCAGTTCTAAGTTCACATAGCCATGGCTCACAGACAACGATGTGTGTGTTTTTCTAGCAAGATTAAACATTATGTTTAGAATTGTAACATACAATTCAGTTTATAGCTATAGATTTGTCAGCATGGTATGAACAGAGATCTGTACCTAAAAGTTCACTTTCAGCGCAATTTGACCCATATTCAAAACAAGTTTTGTTTGAACGGAGCTTCACACTTTCATTTCCATCTGGAACATTTTATCTTTTTCTCAAAAGGAAGATGAGTAGTTATTGCTAACAAAGCCTAAAATATTGACTATCAGGACCTAAACATAAACTATACAACCTGTGGCCTACACATCTAATAACAGCCACATGTACTGATCACTTCCCTGGAAGTGCTGGGATATATTTAGAAGCACCAACAATTCCAGGCTCAGTAATTTAGACTCTGTATAACCAAGTGGCATCTGAAACACTGATGATCTAGATTGTCTGGTAAAGCAACACAGAAAGTAAATCTTATTTATTTCATGCAAAGGCTTTCACCTCCAAACTTTGCTTCTGGTAGGATTAAGAGCTAATGCACAGTTTACCAGTTGCTATAAAATTCAAGTTAATTAATCATTTTTATTTGTTTCTGCCTCCACATAATTTTTAAAAAGATTTCAAATCCTTCAAAATTCTCACCCTAGGAAACACTAATCTAAATCAAGACCAGAAACAATGGTAACAGGTTGGGATGGTCTTTCATAAGCTTCCCTCAAGGCAATGTAGGGCATACACTGTTTTTCATACGAGGCTGTATAGATGTTATTATATATAGACTTCAATCCTGATAGCACCTTTGAACATGATGTGTTTCATTTCCTTTCTGTTACCATGATAAAATAGTCTAACAAAAAGTAACTTAGAAGAGAAATGGTTTCTTTTAGCTCACAATTCCCGGTTCTAGTCCATCACGGCTGGGATGGTGTTCAGACAAAGGCAGGCGTTTCAGACAGTGTGTTACATCACAGCCATAGTCAATAGCACAGATAGAGTAAATGTGTGCATGCCCACTTGCTTGTTTGTGCTCAGCTCCATTTATCTACTCTTACACAGTTGAAGACAACCTGCTGAGGCTCTAAGGGATGATAATGCTGTCCACAGTGGGCTCAGTTTGCCCACATCAAGTGACGAAAACAATCACAGACAGACACACAGGTCCATCCAAGGTAGGTGCTCTTTCAGTGAGACACTCCTCTCTGATGATGCTAGGTTGTGTCACAATGACAACTAAAGCTAACTGCCGTACTATGCAACATGTATTTTTGAAACCTGGAAAAGTCATTTATTGGCGAAGCAGAGTTTCCTTCAGTAACTACTACAGGCATTAATGACAGCATGCCTCATATCAGAAAGGCCGTGGGAGTCAATCCATCTCTATTGGTTACGGATGTCTGTTAGGCACTAGATGCACTCCCTCCAGAAACAGGATTCAGCAAGTGATCCAAACGATAGTCCAGACTCCTCCCTTCCACTGTGGTATCACAAGCTGCCCTGCTTACACAAAGTCAAGGCACATCAGCCTGCTCTGGAAATGGACTTCATATTGTCTACATATTGCTAATATTTGAACAATCACCACATAAATTTTGATATGTTTTTGCTTCCTTTGTATAGAACTGAACAGAAGTGAAGTACTTGGGTTTTCTCACACTGACCAACCCACTGCCAAATTCACTGATTCCAAATTCATGGGGATAGGAAAGGCTGGGTGGCTACAGGCAAGTGAAGGAATACTTTTCGAAAGAGATCGGAAATGAATCATTCTTAATTTTATCAAAGCAATCAGCTCTGATAGTTTTTAAACCAGTAAAATAGCCTTAATATCAATAATTCTTAATCAGTATCCAGTTGTACTTCTTTCTGCCTTAGGTACCATTTATCAACCACAAGAAGAAAATAAATGGTTCCATAGTCATGGGATATCTATTCAAAGCCATTCTTTCCAGTGTAGGGAAATGATTCATAATTGTCAAGGCTTCAGTTAAGTTTGTGGATTGTCCTCTGGGGCATTAATGGGAAGTAGAAAAGCTCCTCGGATGTAGCAATTTTAGTTCTGGGAAAACCACCTTGGTGATCTCAAAGAGCAGAAGGCAGTTATATAGCTAAAAAAGACAACTCCTCAACTTGCATTTGAAATAGACTCACCTAAGTGGTGGCCAGGACAAAAAGCATTTGAAGCACATAAGGTAGAATGTAATTATTAAAAGAACCACTAAATTTTTTAAGTTGTATGTTCTAGGCAATATTGTGCAAAATTTTCAATATTTACCAGACAACCATAGCAGTTCTATTTATAGCTGCTGCATACTTCAAAGCTGCTTTAAAGAATTTGATCAAATAGATAAAAGTTCTGATGCAGCTATGAAAATTCAACAAGCCAATTGCAAATCTCCCTCCACAGAAAGCAAAAGCTAGGAAAAATGATCAGAAGTCACTTTAAATAAGAACTCAGTGAGAAACATGCAAGCAACTACTGGTTGTCACCGAGAGATTCAGGAGGCTTCTCAAAGGGTTGCTGTTCTTTTGCACATGGCAAAGTTTTGGGGCTTTAAATTGATAAGCAAATCCTGGAATCTCTGTCTACAATAACCTCCATTTATTGGCTCCTCTCTGGACCAAGCATCCTACATCTTTAATGTTTGAACCCTCCCCTCCAAGGCCTTCATCATCCCTACAATTGTCTCCCAGTTTAAAGACAGGGAAATTGATTACTTTTCCAAGGTAAAGGGCACACTTTATCTAAAGTAACAGATTTGGGTTTTGAACTCAAGAAAGCTGTTCTATGGCCTCATTCATTAACAGTACTTGGTTTCCTTGGTGATATCAATGCCTCATAGTACACAAAATTTTCCAGTGTGCACACTCCAACAAGTAAACACCTCGTTAATTTTCATAAAATGCAACAAATTCTGGTTGCTCTGGCTTATAGGAAAATCTCTTGAATCAAAAGTATAAAAAAAGTCCAAATATTAGGATGGCATCTGAACTAGTGTATCTGTACTTTAACCAAAAGGTACATGTTTGTAAAGAGAGAACATGAGGGCCAACCATATAAACATGGCATAGCTTTGATTTCATTCCCCCCACCCAAGAGGAAAAGCAGTCTTCTGTTTCTTTGCCTCCCAAGACCAGCCCAGCATCTTGCAGAGATTAGCAAAAGAACTCTCCCATTCTGATCCATTCACACATCTGCCAAGTACAGGCAGTCTCCAGAACAGAGTCCTGGCACTACAATAAAGCCAGCTATATTTCCACCCATTATAGCAGGAATATACTGCGAACCATTTGTCAACAGTGAGAGGAAAAAAACCCTTATCGACCTCAAACTAAAAAGATAACAAACTTGTTTTGTAAAACTGTTGAAAAGCAGTTCCCGAGAAAGTATGCCTCAAAAGCAAATGACCAGAAAAAATATTGATCACAAGTTTTTAAAGTGGATTGATCTAATGGATTAAATCACAAGATGAGGGATGATGGTAAGACTCTTGTTATAAATTGAAGGCTTAATAAATATCTGATTGCAAACTTGAAAATAAGCAAATCTCTCTCCCCCTCCCTCCCTCCCTCTCTCTCTCTCTCTCTCTCTCTCTCTCGCCCCCCCTCTCTCTCTCCCATACACACACACAGTCATTTCCTTCCTAACCAGTTCCTTCCCTTTTCTCACAATTTTTTAGTTTGTTTAAATCCACTTAAGGTTGCTTGAAAAAGTATGATGGGGGATATTTACTGAAACATGGTCAGTTTAGTAAGGCTACACTGAGGAAATTGTCATTCCTCCACCCTTGAAAACAACAGCTTCCTTCTGAGAGTTGCTCAGTAGGAGCCTGGACCTCATTGGCACGTGCTTCAGTCTGTGATGGACTGTTGAAGGGCCCAGGCTTGGGCAGATTTTATACAGTTAGGAGGCATAGCTGCTATGTATTCATGACTGCAATGACTGTGCCAAATCCAGATGGCAATATAAAACTCATTCTAGTACAGAAGAAACTAAAACCAAAGACATTAACAGCAATTTTTGGTCCGTTAGAATGCAAAGTTTCAGACTCAAGCTTTGCAAATCAGGAAGTCTGGAGTCTGGTAGGAATGGCAAAAGTCTAAGCCTATAGGAAACTTGAAAATTTTAAAATCACAAACTATGTGAGCTAGTTCAGGTTACAATATATGCATACAGGAATAATCAAGGGGAAAGATAATTGTAGCAATTCTCAACCTATAGAAATTGAAATTTACCAAAGTGTGTTGTTTTCCCCAAAAATATTTTAAATGCAATACAGAAAATTCTGCCACATCCACAAACCTGTTTAACTTCTAAAGTTAGCTATCCCATACCGAAAATGTTATTGGCGTTTCATAAGCAGAGACAAATGCAATGTAAAGAATGTTAGATAACCATCACTTAATATATTTGCGGAAAATATTCACGGGGGAAAGGAGGGCAAAATGACTTCTGATAGATTCAGACAGAATTCATCTTTCTACCCTGTTTAGATCATGGCGGTATCTCAACGCAAATAACAGAGGCTTTAAGCAGCAGAACACAGGAAACTCCGGGACAATAATACTAACACATTAACAGACGCACATGTAAGCCATGCCTCTTTCCATTCGAACAGCGGCTGAGTCTAAAGGAACTTAAGACACGCTCTAAAGCAGGGAACTACAAATCCCCAAATCACAGAACTGAGTATCTAAGCAAAAGGTCTCTCTATCCCTAAATTGCAAGACGTGACTCGCAAACTAAATTTCTTAATCTTTTAAATTTCCTTTTATTTATGTTTGCTCCTCCTTTCTCTCTCCCAACCCCGTGTATGTGAGCATGTGCCACAGTGCCCATGAGGAAGTCAGACAACAGCTTCATTCAGGTCTCTGTTTTCACGATGTGAGTCCTGGAAATCCAGTCCAGCCTGTTGGGCTTGGCAGAAAACATCCTTATGCACTAATCCAGCTTACCTGCCCTGGAAGTAAGGTTTGTTCAACAAACATACATTGATATGAATGCGAAGTACAAAGAACTTACTTTGGAGCGTTCGGGTGTGGCTCAATGGTAGAACTATTGCTGAGCATCCACAAGGACCTGAGCTTGATCTGCAATGTCAGTATATCCAAAGAGGGTAGGGTGCTCTGTTATCTGAAAATGGTTTTAAATTTTTCTCAGAATCGATTTATATCTTCTTTTAGTTCTAAAAGAATGGATGTCATTGTCTTAAAATAGCCCTTGTTTTTACATCCAAACAAGCTAACTCGTGACATTTGGTTCTTTCTGAAGATAAATCAGCATTGAAAAACAATGGTAGTCCTCTAGCTGTGAAGAAAATGGGAACAAGAGTAGAAGGTACATTTTGCATGTCGTAATCTTGACACGTGCTGCCTTTTCCAAATATAAATGCAGCAACTTGGTTGGAGAAGCACTGCCAGCATGGCAATAATTAGTTAGATTCATATCACATATCTCTGTGGCTACATCATTAGCAGAGAGTCTCTACACAGCACGCCCTAGTTAAGAATCCACTATTACCCAAGGGATCAATTATGGGAAAAGGAGATAAAGAAAGAGTAAAATATGAGACACTATATCAAGCTGTAATGATGCCAAACATGATTCCAAGTCATTGAGAAAATTCAAAGGAGAGCAAAAAAAAATACATGAGTGAGGTGGTGAAACTGACTTGTGTGTACTCTGGGTAGCTTTCTCTGCAAAGAGAAAACTAACCAGGTCTAAGGAATGGCCCAACCTTCAAAATTTTACACTAAAGAGAGCAGTCACGCTGCATTACCCTCAAAAGTAAGAAAGGGGAAAGAGACTATGGAGAGGTGTTGCAATTGACACAGGAAGATAAAAGCTTGTTTTGTTTTATTTTTTTAATTCTTAGCAAAAAAATTGACTTGCATTTAGAATGCAACACTAATAAATATGACAACAGACTACCACTCACAAATCTCTACCAAGAATCACAAAAACTTTAAAAGGTGTTGCCACTCACAATTAATTATATTATTTGGTACTAGAATCAAAGACACCATTTAAATTTCCCAGCATAGAGTTATTTGTTCATATCAAAATGATGACCTAGTCATGTGGAGGAAGGCAGTCCACAAGCAGGACGTTTCCTCTGTCTTGTTTCTTTGCAACAAGATACTTACACAAAAAGTCTTTAACGTGAAGACAGTCAAGGAACCTCCAAATCTTACTCCAGATACCCTTCTGAACTGGGGAGCAGAAGGCTAGGAATCCCGCAGGAGTTCCATTAATGGTAACATCCTCAGAGACAGTTCTTCTTCCGAGGCTCTGATCCGGTTCTCTCTGCTGTGGTCAAAGACTGACTCTCACAGCAGACAGCACTGGATGGCTCTGAGTTTAATGACAGCACAGCTTTTGTCACTGCACGGTCATGGGGAATTCTAAGATCCATCAACTTCCATTTCTAGTTCACCTTAGCATAGCTGACATAACCAGACAAGAACTAGTCTCCTAAGATAATGATATTCTTTGAATCATTAGCAGTCACTTGGCACTGGCTGGGTTTTCGGAGACAAAGATCTGAACTGATAGAGCTTAGAACATTTCTCCAGTGCAGCACCTCAACCTTTGAAGAGTTTTCATTTGCTTTCAGTAACTCTTTTCTCACTATGATGTCCACTTTTGTCACAGAGCCCCAAAAAACAGCTACAACAGGTCTTCTGGACCAATCTCTTTCTCTTTTACCATAGTATCTTTCAGGAGGGGAAGGGTGTGGCCACACCTTTTATCATGGCACCATCCAGAATTCCTAGCATGGGAATGAGATTGAGCAGCCCAGAATTTACAGGCTGGTGTTTGGTAAGGAGCCACCCATTCTGATGGGTGTACAACAGCGAATGTGAATTCTTGCCCAGCTTTTTCAGGCACAAGGAATCTGACTGTTTCAGACGTGACTGGGAACTCTTCAAACAATCTTTGCTCAAGGAGTTGGGCCGTCTCTTCAGTAAACAGCAAAGCAGACTTGAGAAAACCAAAGGGAAATGCTTTTGAGCTCACTCTATATTTTTTTCTGCTTTCCAAGAGTTACGTTTACAAAACATTACAGTATGAAAGAGAAATAATATATAATTTAAGCTTGTTTTGTGGTTCCATTTATCATGCTTGATATCAAAATACCACTTCTATACATTGGTTGAAAGGACCTATCTACTGACTCTCAAGCTGTTTAATTTTGAAACAAGCATTATCTCCATCATCCAGCACACAGGTGCAGCTCTCTAGCTGAACATGTACAAATGAATAGCCTCTTACTGTTTGTCATCTACAAGCAGCCAAATGAGATAGATAAATCTAATTAATGGGGGGAATAACATTCTTTGAAGAATTTCAAAATTATCTCAAAGAGACACAAATATATCTCATAGTCCTAAAGAGCGAATAAATAAAAGCGATTGAAATCTGGGGCAAGCCCACAAGGCCTCATCCCTACACAAAGAACTCCAGGAAACTAAGGAATTCTGAGAGTGGGGGAAATCTAGCTTCCTCAGGGAAGAGCACATCGATTGGCTGTCCAATGTCAGATGGCCAGCCCTGAAAACATACATGGGAATAACATTACACAGGCTAAGCACCTTGTATTGATGAATATATGTATATGCATATTCATAAATGAGCCTACATACATAACAACAACTTTTAAAAAGAGGTCATGAGTTTGAAAGAGAGCAAGGAGCATGCAGGAGGAATTGGAGGGAGGAAAGGGAAGAGGGAAATGTTGCAAGCTTGGCTTGCACCCCTGAAGACACAGAAGACTCTCGGAATACTCAGCATTACCAAACACAAAGTGATTTGTCAGCTATGACTCTGTACCAGGAGAGGTCACACGCGGGCTGCGTAACACGACCAACAAGATCCCTGTGGTGATGGTGTGGTGGTAGAGGATTTCTGCTGTGCTCGCCTCTCTTCAGGATGTGTCCCTATCTTATACCTTGTCCAGTGTGAGTGCCATGGTCCTTCCGAGCAATCCTACCTGGAAATACACCAGAAAGAGCTCACCTAGCTCAGACAGAGTTAATGACAGAAAAGGACAGTGGGAGATGAAGGGTTCTCTGGGAAAAGACTGACTCAGAAGTACATCCATCATATGCTGGTCTACATCCTTAGCTCTGAGATTTCTAACTAGTAAAGCTGTTCAAGTTACCTTTTTAATTAACAATTTTATCACCTACCAAATGAAAATTAAGATTTCCACTTGCTGTAATTCTTGTGAAAACAAGGTTTAAAAGTATACTCTGTATACTAAAGATTTCATCTGAGTCCTCCATTAAAGATTTCCTTACATTAGGTTCAGTGTTGACATCAGAGCTAAGCCAGGACAGTGATATTATTTTTCTGTATTTTTTCAGTTGGTGAGTGGGTTGTTGAAAGTTATTGGCAGGCAAAGTGGAACATCATACATTTCAGGAGCTCTTTGTGCCCTTCCATCCAGTTGTGCAGCAAACCTCATGTTCAGTGAGAAAGAATCAGATTTAAATGTCCAGGAAAGAGCATGCATGCTATACATCCTGGCTCCTAACATCCGGATACTAAGCATCTCTGTTTCTTCTCAGACCTGCACTTCCAGGATTGGCTTGAATTTGTCTATCAGGAAACACTGTTCAGTGGTAACCCATATGATGTTTGACTCCTGTCATGCCCTATCCTAATCACAAAGGTGCAGATACTTGTGGTGTTGTGGCTTCCTGGATTTCTTCAGTTTGAATATTGAAGGTGCAAGATATACACAGGGAAGCTTTTAACTTTCCTGGGCTTGTGCCTTGAATATCAAAATACAAAATTTAGTTCAGATGAGTCCTCAACATGCTGATTGACTGTTTAGAAGAGAGAAGTAAAATTTATCATCAACTCAAAGAAAATGATCAGATCTAATTCCAGAAAATGAGCTGGAATGTGCTGCTGATTCCAAATGAATTAAAATTCTGTCTTGTTTCTAAAGAATTGCCTATTTAAGGACTTTTCAGAACCTGTTCAAGAGTAATTAGAGACAAATTTTAAGTAAAAAAAATTATTTGCACATTAACTGTGTATCTTATTAAAGCTTTGGGGCATTTAATTAATGGCAACTATCAAACAGTATGCCAAAGTCTATTTCTTCTTTTATTAATTTCAGTACATCTGATTAATTCAGCTACAAATACATATAATATACTGAATTTATCTAATGCCATGCTAAAGATCAAATGCCAACTCATGAATTTTAAAATTCATGTTGGCCTTCACATCAATCTCAGCCTCCTTCTTCCCTCAAAGAGATCCGTGCTTGGTAAAGGACACCTTTGGGAAGCCACAGTGTCCACATTTTCCACAGGCTGTTGAAAATCCATCAGACTTCCCAATTATTTTTATCTACAAATGATTCTTCATAATTTATACTGATAACAACAAACACAGAGCATGCATTTATTGGACACCATTCTAGGTGCTTAGCATGGGTTGATTCAATCTAGATACACAATATTCATACGTGTTTGTTAATAAATTGCTATCTGTTCTGAACTTCATGTAAGGAATCAGAAGGCAAAATCTGACAACTCAGTTACAAGAGAGCTAGGACTGTTAACAGTCATCTAAATGAAGAATCAGTCACATTCAATACCGCCACCTTAGCCCTTATTTCACTGCTCCTAAAAAAAAAAAAATCATGAATATCCAATGGAAAACTGCAAATGGCTGCCTTGGAAGAATACCAGCTTGTAATTTTTTTGGTTGTTGCTGTATGTTGGCTCATAATTTTTAAGTCAAGACATTAGAGAGCAAATTTTGACACTGGTCCTTGGGAGCTACCTGCAATTTCAGATGTTTTAAAACTGACATTCAGAGGTGACCATGTGCAATGTATACATACACTATATAATACAGTTAAACTCTCTAATGTTTTACAAGCTTCCATTTGCTGAGCATGAGTCACTTGGATGAGTGACTCACAGACATGGCAGAACTATTATACTTGAATTAGTGTAAATTAATCTATTGTTTCAGTTTCAAATGTTTTTAAATTTCCTTTACAAATTAAAGAAAAAAAACTAAAGCTGGCATTGACTCACACATGAGATACATTTATCTAATAGTTGACAAATTTGAGTAAGAATATTCTAAAAGCTATATCAAAACCTACTATTTTGTAAACTAAGTTAAAGGTCATAACACTGTGATGTGGGATTCCCCTCTGTATGCTCTTAATACCATTGGTTAATAAAGACACTGGCTTGACCTGATAGGGTAGAACAGAGCTAGGTGGGGAAAACTAAACTGAATGCTGGGAGAAGGAAGGCAGAGTCAGCAGAGAAGCCATGGAGCCACTGCCGGAGACAGATACATTGAAACCTTGCCAGTAGGCCATGAGTCTGGTGGTAAAATATAAAATACTGGAAATGGGTTAATAATAGATGTGAGAGCTAGATAGCAATACACTTAAGTGATTGGCCAAACAGTGGTTAAATTAATATGGTTTCTGTGTGATTATTTCATGGCTGAGCTGCTGTGCAGCCAAGAACCAACAAGTGACCTCCTACAACAACACTGGGTATCAATGGTGCTGGGGAACAGGAAGGAAAGGGACAAATCTCCAGGGAGCTACAGTTCAGCCATCAGCAGTGATGAAGATGTGAAGGCCTCCAGACGTCTATTGCACTTTCCTAAAGTCAGATGGCTGGACTTAGCCAAAATAAGTAAACAAAATAAAAAATGCTGTCTTATTCTAAACTCTTAAGCCAAGAACTAGTTAGAACTAAATGCAGTTTAAAAAAGCTAATCGTGCAGGGTTGGAGAGATGATTCAGTGGATAAGAGCACTGACTGCTCTCCCAGAGGACCTGGGTTAAATTCACCCACGTGGCAGCTCATATTTGTATGTAATTCCAGCTCTAGGGGACCTGACACCCTCACCCATACACACATGCATTCAAAACATCAATGCACATGAAATAAAATAAATAATATTTTAATGCTAATTACCCATGTGGAGGTGGCACACACCTATACAACTTTAATCCCAGTACTTGGGTGCAGAGGCAGGTGTTTCTCTGTGAGTTCAAGGCCAGCTTGATCTACAAGAGCTAGTTCTAGGACAGGCTCCAAAGATACAGAAAAACTCTGTCTTGAAAAACCAAAAAAAAAAAAAGGCTAATCATGCAATAGTGGTATAATTGGCATGGGGTAACCAACTGCTTTCTAATCAGATTTGAGAGATTTGAGGTCTTCTTTAAAAGAGGCATTTTATGCTTGCTACTGTAAATCTTTTCAAAATCCCATGGTACTAAGTCATACACACTAGAATGAAACCTACTACTATAATTTTGCTAAATAATGTTTATGTGTATGTTTACACATACACCTGGGCTGCTCTCCAGCTTGGTCAGAGAAGCAGTCAATGTAGAGATTCATAATTGATCTAAGTCCTAAAAATAAGCCACTGGAATTTGTTGGCCCAAATGGGAAATTTTTGCTAACCCCTCCAAGGCTCAGAGAACTTTATGAAAGAGGAGGCAGAAAAAAATAAAAGAGACAGAAGATGAGGACAAATACTATGAAATGCTGACTTCTTGGCTATGACATGGCTATTAAACATTAGAACTCACAGCAGCTATGGCTACCTGTACAAGACCTGCATAATATTAAACCAATTAAAATTCTAGCATGAATTAGGGAAGAGCTCTCACAAGACCATTTCCCTAGTCTGCTACTGGCAGGAGCTACTGGCAGTTAAGGGCTGATGGAGAAGGAGAAATCATTCTCCTTGGAGATGTAGCCACTAATAGATTGCCCATGCTCCAGGAGACAGTCCTACACTCAAGCACATATGGGCAGCACTAATTGGACTGATCAGATCATCTTACCTTTACCAAAATAACACATGATGTTGGGAGAGGATATCTCAAAAGGATCCAGAGTAGTTAGAGTGGGAAATATTTTATTTTACATGTTTATAATATTTTATTGTATATATGTATGAAATTCTCAAACAATACGCTTTTAAGGGAAAGGGGAAAATAAAAATTAATTAATTAAATACAACAGTGAAATTAGCCATGACATAAATTTATTGGTCTCTTACTTTTATTATTTTCTACTCTCTTAATCAAAGTTACTCTCAAATTATTTCTAAAATAAAGACAGCAGTTTTTAGTGGTAGAAAATTCAGAGCTCATTAGTATTATGACCTGAAGCAAAAAGGTCCAATTGAGAATGATATGAGAATGATTCCTCAAGCAGAGCTAACTTGGTTCCAGTGGAACATTAATTGGATATTATAGATAAAACAAAATATTTAATTTAAAGCCATAAGTGTCTTATTTAATTCTTTGATTAGAGCAATTACACTGATCATGGAATTCCAAAAGCACACAACAGATTCTCAAAGCACAAATACATGTTTTTAACAATAAAATCTAGAGCAAGATTTCACCACTATATCGTTACAAAACCACCACACACGCACCCACCCACACACACACATCACCCCTAGTTCTGCTTCCTTCCACCTCACCCTATTTTAGAAAAGCTTAGACCTTTTACAATTCATCTACAGTGTGCAAATATCCCAACTACAGTAATATTTCCTCTGCTGAAGCTCGGCTTGCTCAAATATAACATTTTTATCATATGCAAAATATCTCCTTCATTTCTTACAAAATAAGTAGGCCTTAAATACAATGTTTATAACCTCTAGTTAATTTTAAAAGCTCACACATCCCTCTGCGATGCACTCACACTGGTGTGGAAAGTGTCAGAACTTCTCAAGCTAAAAGAGGAAGGAGGTAATGAGGAAATGAAAGAGCTCCAGAAGAAAAGGAGAAAAGCTCACAATTTGACCCACTTTAATTCTAGTTTCAGGTCTTATTCACCCTCCAGATGCTGTTGGGCACCTGCTGTGTGCTAGGTGCACGGCTTGGTTTCCACTCAAAGTACCTGAAAAGTCTGACACCCCCCAACATCCAACATCTTCTCTTCCTTCGGTTTTTGAATAATACTATCACTTTTCAATTTTAAAAATCTGAAGTAGATGGTCATGTTAAATCAAGACTTATCAGAATAAGAGCAGAATTCTGTGGAGCAGGGATTAAATGTACCCCCCCCCAAGACTTCCAATTGTTCAGCCTCCTCTTTCTTTCCCCTTACATCCAAGTGTCATCAGAAACAGAAAATAAAAGGGTTCCATGATCTAGAGTTCAAAAGGGGGAGCCGCTAGGGGGAGCCACTAGGGAGAGCCACTAGGGGGAGCCGCTAGACTCGAGCCAAGCTCACAAATGTCCTGAAATGCTAGAGATGCTAACACTTCATTCTGGGAAGAGACCCTGAAGCTTTGAAACGAGGAAAGAGCCTTTACAGGTACTTCTGCAGTCTTGACCCTGCTACAGCTTGCATTGTGGACACGTTGCGAATGCCTGTAGTGTTCATTATGAATCACTGTACAAACAAGACTTTCAGAAAACCTGTGTCAGGAGTTGACAGGGAAGGAAAGGGGAAAGGGGGGGCAAAACACTGTGACTCGAAAAGAGAGGAATCATATAGGTAAAAAAGACGTTTGGGGAGAATGATACAGATACTAAAGGCAATACAGAAAAATAAAACACTTCTCTTTTGGTGATCTTCCATGACTCCTTTGGCCCCTCACACAGATAGGAAGGAGCAGCATTTACCTGCCTGTATGTGACTGCCTCCCTGATAACCAAGGTGACTAATCCAAAGCCTGGTCAACCAGAAAAGATTTCAGAAGTCTCTTAAAGGTGAAATGTTTAAAGCGTGTAGAGTGAAAATAAGAACATTTCAAAGCAAAGACTTTTAAAAGGCCATGATTTGAAAAAAATATATATATATAATCAATTTGAGGAAGTAATGGGATTGACAGAAATCCCCAGGCAATCCCTGCACTCCAACCAATCTGACTTCTAAACTAACCTTGGCTCTATCCTCTCCCCAAGAGTTCCCTGTTTAACCCTGTAATAGTCTGGCCGTTTCTCTAGTCTTCACATCTGCACTGTTAGCATTACTTTAGTGCAGTTTGCCTTTTTTTATTTTAATTATTCAGTATAAACTCCCCAAGGGAATAAGTGATGCTGCCATTTATACATTTATTTGTTAACATTTAAAATCAATTTGCCTGTTTTACCTCTGGGTCATTGTAGTGGTTTGAACAAGAATATGAGTTCCATAGGCTCATATATTTTAATGTCTAGATCAGGGAGTAGCACAACCTGAGGATTAGGAGGTATAGACTTGCTGGAGTGGGTGTGTCCTTATTGGAGGAAGTTTGCCACTGGAGGTAGGCTTTGAGGTTTTCAAAACCGAACCTAGGCATGACTCTGACTCTCCTGACTCTCTCTCTCTCTCTCTCTCTCTCTCTCTCTCTCTCCTGCCCACAGATCCAGATGTAGAAAGTCCAGCAGCATGTTGGCCTGCACATCACCATGCTCCCCACCATGATGATAATGGACTAAACCTCTGAAACTGTAAGCCAGCCCCAGTTAAATGCTTTCTTTTATATGAGTTGCTATGGTCATGGTGTCTCTTCACAGCAATAGAACTAAGACAGTCATTAACAGTGTTACGATGACTTGCTTATGCTGTCGAATGCACACTATTGCATTTGATCTTCAAAAAAAAAAGCAGACCAAGGTTTGGTTCATATAAGTAGATAACAAGTAAGACCCCCCAACTTAGGTAACTGATGGGAACTCCCAGGTGCTACCACCAAGTTTCCTCCTGCTGCTCCAGCTTCTGTCCACAAGACATGTCACTCTGTCAGCTCCATTTTCTTGCCTCCATTTCCCTTCTGAGCCAACTGTGTTTCTAATAATATGGTGAAACATTTGCAAAGCCAAAGTAATTCAGGAAACTATTCAGAAGGGTGGAACGGACAAATGTTGGCAGCCAAACCTCATGTCCTGGCAGCTGTCCCAGGTAGCTCAGCCCCTTTCCGCTTTTGTAAAATGCCAACTGTGGCTAGATTTGTGAAATTCAAATGTTTTAATTCTTTAGCAAAAAAAAAGTCAATAAAAATTGAAATGTCTGTGGTGTCCCTAATCAGAATCCCTAGGCCCAGCTTCCCTGAAGCACATCTAACTGGTTTCCTCCCTAAGGCTTTTTCCCAAGTAAGCACTAATTTTTTCAAATGCAAGAAAAACTGGGGTTTTTTTCTCTTTGTCTATATTCTTTGTTCACATTGTAATTAATCCTCCTTCTGTCTTTCTAATCCCTTCCTGTGAACTTACTGGTCTTATTTTAAAGAGTCTTGTTTTCCATCTTATTTTCAGTTAATTCCGGAACTAATAAATGAGAACTCGTTATCCCTGACAGATTCATTGCCCTTGACAGTAAAGATATTTCCCACCTGTTTCATAGATTTTCATTTTCCTATAATGATATCAAAATGTTATTGATATATCTATTAGCTGGATGACAAAGAGCACCGTCAATGAAACAGTGTGGTCCAGGTCAGAGTGCCCAGTGGGGTCATACCTTACAACCTTGACCACAACACACATCACTAGGCACATAGACTACAAACCCCGCCACTGAGACACTCCTCCTGTTCTCTCCAACCTTTAAGGACATTTAGGAACATTAGATAAAGAGGAGAAAATGCCAAAACATGGCCCAAATAAGTAAGTCCTCTAATAAGATTTCCTCCCTCTCAGTTGAAAACCATTTCTAAAGGTCTGTGACCCAGGAAAGTAACTCCTACATGTGAAACACTTTCGAATCCTGTCAAGAATTCTGTGTATTTACAGCATGATATTGCCATTAAATGTAATCTGCAACTATGGCTTCCAGAAACTGCAAGGGTGTCTAGATATTTCTAGGGGTAGGGATGGCTGGAGCTTCTGAGAAACAGCCATTTCCATAGCAGGCATTCACAAGCTCTTGCTCTTGATAGCCACAAAGTGAGCATTACAAATGAAATACAAGAAAGCCATAAATTTACTATACTTAAAACATTTGAATTACATCCATTCATTCATTCATTCATATATTTGGGTGGGTGTGTAAACTTGCTGAAAGCAAGCATTTCTCTCCTTCACTGTGTGGATGCTTGAAAACAAACTCTGGTCCTGAAGCTGGCACCAAACTCACTACCTAGAAAGGGTCTTTAAACAAAAATATACTTCTGTGGACAATTGGGAGTAGCAATGCATATCTGTAATGAATTAATCAGGTTTCAAATATCGTGAGAGCTAGAAAATAAAAGCAACTGTTGAAGTAAAGGAAACTAAATTCAGTTGATGTGGAAGAGTGTCCCCTTTAGAGCTGGGAGAGAGAGACAGCAAAGTTAGGTGCATTCTGTTGCTCTTGTTTTCTGTCTAAGGTCATTAACTTAATGTATGTCCTATGTACTCCAGCATTTCCCATTCTCATACATGAACAGTCCCCTCTGGGTTGTAAAGGTAAAGAGGAAGCACTGCCTGGCATTAGGAGCAGTGCTGGGAAAGCATCATGACAGGGCACCACGGCATGCCCGGGTTTAATGTTCTAAGACCACTGCATACACAAAGACCAAAGCAATGTCCAGTAGCTGCCCAAACACAGCATTCTCCAGTGAAAAGCATTTAGGTTTTATTTGGCTGAATTTATTTAAGGCATAAAGCACAGTGTTTTTTCTTAAATTTTTTTAAAGGTAAAAATCAATCAGTACATTGTAATATAGGAAGGACAGGAAGCAAAGTCCACAGAGAAAGAGTCTCTCTCTCTCTCTCTCTCTCTCTCTCCCCTCTCCACATTGAAAAATATACCCCAATCAACACACCAGTAATTTCTATAGTGTTAATTCCCTCCAGAATTCATGCTGAAAGTAAATTTCCATTTTCAATGGTCTTCAGAGGAGGATACTTTGGCCGGTGTGGTGACACACACATTTAATTCCAGCACTTAGAAGGCAGGGCAGGAAGATCTCTGAGTTCAATCCCAGCTTGGTCTGTATAGCAAGTTCCATGCCCACTAGGGTTACAAAGAGAGACCATGCTTCAAAAAAACAAGAAAGAAGGGGGAGACTGTTAAGCCACAAGGACTCTGCTCTCATGAATAAACGAACATTGCTATTGTTGGAGTGCGTGAGTTACTCACTCTGACCCCTGTTCCATGTCCATGCTGCAGAACAAAGATATCCACAAATTATGCTGGTTAGGTTTTTTTTTTCCTCAACTTGACAGCAACCTAGACATAACTGGTAAGAGAAAATCTAACTGAGGAATTGCCTACACTGGATTGGCCTGTAGGTAATTATGTGGGAGAATTTTTATGATTATTAATGTTTGACCTGGGAAGGCCCAGCCAACTATGGACAGTGCCACCTCTAAGTAGGTGGTCCTGGGTTATATAAGAAAACAAACTGATCGAGCCATGGAAGCAAGCCCGTAAACAGTATTCCTCCACGATCTCCGCTTCAGTCCCTGCCTCCGGGTTCCCACCTTGAGCTCCTACCCTGACTTCTCTCACAGATGAATCATAAGCTGTAAGATGAAGTAAAGCCTTTCCTCTCAGGGTTGCTTTTGGATGTGGTATTTATCAGAGCAACAGAAAGCCAACTGGGATACAGATACAGCACAGTCAAGAGTTCCCAGCCTCCAGAACGGTGAGCAAAATAAGTGTCTTCCAATTACCATGTCTGTGGTAGTCTGCTATTCAGTATAAAGCAGACCATGGCTTTATAGCACTTCTGCCTTCTAAGTCCACTGTGTGTTGCTTGTTTATTTGTTGTTATTGCTGAAACCCCCAATTTCAAGCATAGAGCTTTAAGCTCCAACTAACAGGAGTAGAAAAGGATGAGTCAGTGACCTTATACCTTCCTTTAAAGTTCCTCCTTCCCTACTTTTATCCAGCTAACTGTAAATCATAGCTATCTCTGAGATGACATCATGCCTTGTTTGAGTGGACATTTCAATAACAATCTTTCCTATGAGACCAGGGACTGACTCTTACTCTTATATTTAATTAAAATGCAATTAAATATATTTTTAAATATATAAATGTATATTTCTAATATAAAATGAAGATGTTTAATTAAAATGTTTCTTAATTAAAATATAATTGTGTTTTCTCCATTTCCCTCCTCACTCCAGCCTCTATTGTTTCTTCCCTCCAACTCATTTCATCCCCTTTCAAATTAGTAGCCTTTCCTTTCCTAACTACTGACTTTATTAATTTAAAATGTGTATAGCAGAGACAGTAATCCTATATGTTAAAATCTTTAAAGCAAGCGCCAATGTGTTAGTGGCACCATATGTTATTTTACATAATGCTACCAAGGAATTGCAGATCTTATTCAAGTTACAGATTTGCTACCTATCTTAGTTAGGGTTCTTATTGCTATGAAGAGACACCATGAACATGGCAACTCTCATAAAGAAAACATTTAATTGGGGTGGTTTGCTTATAGTTTCAAAAGTTCAGTCCATTATCATGGCAGGGAGCATGGCGGCATGCAGGCAGATCTGATGCTGGAGTTGAGAGTGCTACATCTTGCAAGCAACAGGAAGTAAACTGACTGTCACACTGAGGGAAGCTTGAGCTTAAGAGACCTCAAATCCCACCCCTAAAGTGATAAAATTCCTCCAACAAGACCATACCCACTCCAACAAAACCACACATCCTAATTGTGCCACTCCCTATGAGATTATGGGGGCCAATTATATTCAAACTGCCACACTACCCGCAGTACCCTTTGTACCTCTGTGTTTTTGTAGAAGCAGATCAGTTTAAATACTCTCAAATTATATATATGAGACACAGGAAAATTCAGAATTACTGCAGAAATAAATTTTAATCAGTAATTCACATGTATATTGAAATAAAGCTTTATATACTATATTATATGTATTATATAAATATATAATATAATATATATATAATGGAGCTCTAATTAACTGCAGGAGTATAAATACCACCTTGGAGTCCCTAAAATAAAATACTTTACAGCATTCAAAATTCAAACATAAACCAGTGATTGACTAGAGTGAGCAAGAAGAGGGGATAAGGCATTAGCTGCTCTTTGCTTGGGCATTTCCTCAAGGATGGAAGAAAAGCTCTAAATATATATACTAGTTGTTGCAACTCTGGAAATATATTGAAACTACTGCTTGTGTATTTAAACAGAGAATATAGGATATGGGGGTTATATTTCAGAAAAGCCATTCAAACAAAAGAGATTTAAATCCAATATTTAAAAAAGGAAAGAAAATTTTGAATATCAGGTTATCGTCTTCTAAAACAAACTAGAAACACAGACACACACAAACACAAACACACCACAAACAACTTGCCATGAGTCAGGGCCTGAGGAAGCAGAAGTGATGGATGGCTATTGTAAATAGATTCCAGAAGAAGGGAAAAAGTGTGAAGATGAAAAAATGCATACTCTCAGCAATTCCTACGGATGCAGAGCCTTTTAACTAACAAAGCACTGATTATGCCCCTGCATGTCAATCTGCATGCATTTGGGCATTTTGTTACTCATCATAAAAAAAGCACAATAGGATTGCTATGGGTGTGTTTGGCTGTGTGCTCACTGTTGGATACGCAACATATATGAAACTAGTTTCTGTAGCTATTGTAGTGTGGTTGCAGCCACTAAACTTGGAAACTCCTGAAAACAGATTTCTCACTAGAGTCTCCACACCCACCCCTAACCCTACCAATCCTCCATCCAGACAGTACTGAGTGCTCTCAGTCAGCACCAGGGGTTGGAGTCTAAGCACCTTCTCCACTGTTACCTATATTTTCATGTCCTTAGGCAAATCACTGAATTTTTCAGTACCTCATTTCCTGATCTAACTGGAATAGACTTATTATCAAAGTCATCTTGTTTACTTTAAATGGCATACAAACATCAGATTCATATCAGACACAACCATGCCTGACAAAGGGTAGGGTTTCAAAAACTGTTAACCCTATTCTTGCAAGCAAATTTGTTACCTTTTCTGTGTCTGTTTACTCATTTAGAAAGAATGCACAGAAGTACCACCCCAACTTAGAGCAAATGACAAGCACAGGACAGATGTAAAAATGCATCCAAGTGCATGGCTTCTTTACAAACACCAACAGAAGTTCCAGTATTACAAACTAAAAAAGAATCTCCTTCCTTCGGTAGAAAGCCCTTGTTAATCTTGCTTCTTCATTCTCTAAGAGAAATGCTCCACTAAGAGCTAGTAGAACTAGCCATGCAGATAACAGATGTGGGGACAAAGGCATTCTTGCTGGTGAGTTTCCAGAGCAGGCTTTTAGCATTATCTACATCTAGAAGCACGAGGTTT
This sequence comes from Bramus lutescens, assembly GCA_001685075.1. NCBI lineage: Eukaryota > Metazoa > Chordata > Mammalia > Rodentia > Cricetidae > Bramus > Bramus lutescens. Next base: position 6,396 of record LOEQ01004648.1, on the reverse strand, counting down.
TTACAATACCGCAGAGTGAACTACAAACACACCATACAAAAACGTAAAACCATCTTCTAAGGACCAGAAGAGGTCTCCCAGCCCTGAGTCTCCCACTGTTTGGTTCTACAAATACTCTCTAGTGTCTCAGTTCATAAAGCAAGCCACCAGCTAAGCAGGGGAGGGTAGAATGACCTCTAGCAAAGGAAGATGGCAACATCTTCCCAAAAGTTGGGGAGAGAAGATGGCAGAGATGAGCAACAGCCTCTGAATTACTCCCAAAGGTCAGTCTGACCTTTCACATTCAAGCTACTGTACAGTGTGTCCCATTTCAGATTTTCAGCAGAATCTTGCAATTTTCCAATGGTGAACTTAGAACCAAAACTCAAGATGCATAAAACAAGTTCTGCCCATAACCAAATCAAGGATTGCCTCCATACCTGGTAAATAAATCTTAGCTCCAAAGCCCTAGGTTCAATGTGCAACACCACATAGAAAGGGAGTAGAAGGATGTATCAATTGTTTCTAGTTCAAAAATAACATATGGTTGTTGCATAAGAGTATGAAAATTATATGCATATATAAAATACAGAAACTCTCTACATCTCAGTACTTTGACAACAATCCAAATTACTATATCTGCTTGAGTGCACAAATCCCCACATACAGGGGACAAAAAAGCAGCTGTATTCTCTGCCCTGGAATAGAACAGCAGGAGCCTTTCTTCTGGTCATCTAATTAATGTCACCTTCTCAGGCAGTCCCTGAGCACTTTATTTCAAATATTCCTCCAGTACTGGCCATTTAAGTCTCTCCTATATGACTGATCACATATGAACCCAGTATAACTTAACAGCTATACTGACTCACATATTACAAATATTCAGAAAAATAGGTCACAGTGATTATATTGATTATTATACATTTTGTTTTTTATCTCTCTAAAATAACTATGTGTATAAAAAAGATAATTTCTTTAAAAAGAACTGCATTGAAGCATGCACCTCTATATCTTGTTGATGAATGGTAGCTACATTTACACTAGCATAGCAGAATTTGAAACTCAGGTTAAAAAGATAAATATTATATTATCCTATTTTCTCTGTAAATACACATATATATTCATGTTCATACTGATACACAATATTACTAGAATTATGTCTTGTACTTGGGAAATATAGAAGGGAAAAACACACACAGGAAATACACATATAAAGAAACAAAGATGCACACCTGAAGGAATCTAAGTAGGCATACCACAGAGATACTGATGTTTGTTACAGAAATATACAAATAGCCAAGATATTGAACTTACCTAGATACCCACCTACAGATGAATGCATGAAGAACTGTGCTCTCTGTACCTAATGAACTGGAGGGCGTGCTGTTTAGTAAAGCATCAATCAGACATAGATCCAGAAAGACATACTTCACATGTTTCCACTCATATGATAGCCAAGTTGTCAAAGCATCTATACACAGGCACACAGTCATGGTAAGGGCAGAAGAACTCCTAGAGGTGAAGACCAATGAGGCTGGGTAGAAAAGCACGGGGTGATAAACAGGAACAAGGCACAGTAACATGCATGTATGGTAAAGCCAGGAAAGTATGTTGTCTCGATGGGACCACACATGTTTTTAAGAAAAAAATGACAGCGATGGTTCAATTTATTAGGCAGAATTACAAGAGGTCTGGGGAAAAGATGAAACAGTTTATCTCATGAGACAAAATGTCTGCATGTGTGACGGGGATGACATTGGCCATGTTGCCAAGCAGCGATGATACAATTTACCGTTCCAAACATCATTTTACAAGCAATGCTGCTAGAGGATCACTGATCAAAATGCTACAGTGCTGATGAAATATGAATTCCTATTGCTCTGACATTTTGTGTCTAAGCCAGAATGTAGACCTGAACCTAGAGATCTGGAGGACTGAAAGGAATGAGGCCACGGTCCCCACCTTCCACCCAAGCTCTCATGTTAGCTAAGGTGCAGAAATAGCAAGGAGGGGCGGCTGGTTTTTAATTTCAACCCCTCTCCTACATTAACACGCCAAAGAAAGGAGAGACTTAGAAACCCAATATGTCAGATCTGTCCTGTTTGCCATCAGTACAGTGTGTCACTTGTAAGATCGCCCAGTATCTTCCATCCATTACAGGGCGTGGAGTGGCTAAGAATAGCTGTGGAACTTGAGGCTAAGCCACTTGCCGGGAACACTAAACTTACAGTGTGACTCACTGCAAGATGTAAATTCTTGTACTGTGCCTATGAAGGAGTCTTTCAGAAGAAGAGAGAACGTTTCTCAGAGTTTCTATGACCTATGGCCACCAAGAACTTTTTACTTGGCCTTTATGTGACAAAATAGCCAAGCTGTAGATAGGCAGCTTTCCTCAGTATCAGAAAGTTCCTCCCAAACAGTTCAAATTACAAAACTGGAAGTTTCCATACCAGAGAATATAAACTCTGAGTTAAGTTTGGCTCATAAACATTACCACAGGATTAAATGGTAGAACAGAGATTTAAGTATCCTGAGGGTGCATTGAGCATTCTCTGCTTCAAGTAATTGCTGTATTGTCTGTTGAATCAGTCATCAGTATACTTGTGTCAGCCAAACATCTCAAAATATCCAAATAGATACAGTTCTCAAATACATGCTCAAAAACTGGAAATCTGGTGAATATAATAACAAGAAAAAATATTTATCCGAGTACTATCCTCAGTCCTTCTATGTAGTTTCTAATTCCATTTTTCCGATGGTATTAGAACAATACATTACATTATGAACATTACATTACATTCAGTTACCTACCCCCAGCCCCAAACACCATGTTCCCAACAGCACACAGAGCTGACTACATTTTTCCCATTGTAATTTCACAACCACCTGCCCTGGTGAGTCAAAAACTTAGAATCATATCACCTAAACTTTACAATGAGATTGTGTGTACATTTCTGGTTATAGTATGCAAGGCTTACTACATTCAAGCTTCTTACTAGTGAGGGCGCCTGAACTGGCCCTATCCTAGCCACACTGATGAATATCATCCATATCACCATTGAACCTTCATCTGGTGATGGATGGAGATAGAGACAGACACCCACATTGGAGCAC
>LOEQ01004647.1:91512-104613 GCA_001685075.1 Bramus lutescens | reverse complement strand
ACTGCCTGGCCCATTATATCTAGCCTCTTCTTGGCTAACTCTCACATCTTAATTAACCCATATCTAGTAATCTGTGTATCATCATGTGGTCGTGGCTTACTGGGAAGATTCTAACCCACGTCCATCTTGGGCCTTAGCTTCATGGCATCTGCTTGACTCTGCTTTCTTTCTCCCAGCATTTTGTTCTGTCTTCCCTGCCTACCTATGTTCTGACCTATCAGGCCAAGCAGTTTTCTTTATTAATTAACCAATGAAAGCAACAGATAGATAGAAGACACTCCTACATCACATGGCCTCACCCATTGCTCTATTAGACTCTTTCACCTCCCCACCTATTAACTGCTCTGAACCAAATATTACTACCACCCTTAATCTCTCCCACCCTTTGGTATCATAGACTGTTTTGACATTCAGGGGCACACTAGTTTCTTTGGACTAATCCTCAGCACTACTACTCAGCCTCTATGCCCAAATATTAACAGTGTCTTCATCCTTGTGGCACTGATCCACTCCCTATCCACTGGGTGGGCTGGAACTTGTGCCTCTTTTTTAAATTAGAGGTGATACCTAGTGAAGAACATTTGCTGGTTCCCCTCTTCATCCAAGACCTCCAACAGGTGGCTCAGACCATCCTTACCCTCCAGGGCTAAATAGACTCATTAGGCATTGTAGAACTACAAAAGGACTGAGAATTAGATCTGCTAACTGGAGAGGGGTGGCCTTGGCCTTCGCCTCTTCTTCAGTGAGGAATGCTGCTTCCATATCAACCAGTTGAGTATAGTAGGACAATATCTGACAACTTCAGACAGATGTCCAAAAATGTAAGGCACAGTTTGAGGCCTCTGGCTGACAGATCATTGATGGTCCAATATGGAATGGGATACTACCTTTCTTAGCTCCCTTTCCCTCCATCTCTCAATCCTACTAATTTCTCTCGGTCTTAAAATTTCTTGTCTAGATTTCTTCAACAGCAAATTCAAAAGAATTCTAACCAGACCTTGCACCAGTTGTTATTACAGGAATATTAGCCCCCGGTTATGGAACCAGAGACCCACAACACGTGATTATATCCTGATGGTGAAGGTCTAGTTTACCACAAGGTCTTCAGTGCTCCTAAGGAGCAGGAAGTAGTTCAATAACATTGCCGTCTTTTCCGATCCCTGATTAGTTATGAAAAGTAAACAGAAAAGGAAAGGAATTCATTGACTTTATGTCAGCTATATAACAAAACCTTTTCCAGAGGATGGGCAGAACAAGGCAACATCCAGAACCACAATCCCATAGCAAATATTGGGGTTACAAAGATAACCTTGGCAGAGCACTCTGAAAGTCTGTTGCCGTCTGTTCTAAGCAAGTGTCAGGTGATCTTAGTGGTTTACAACTAAGAAGATACTAAAGTCGAACAAAAGCCAGAGTTAACACAGCCTGGTAGGATTCCATCCATTCATATTGTTTCCTTTACAGATCAAAGTTGGATATAAAGCATGGCTAGGATAGGATAATTTCCTGTAATCCTCAGTCATTCTCTCTGAGCCATTATATATACATTTTTATATACTGGAACTCTTCAACAGAACCTCCCTACATTTCTGCACACCTGATAAAAAAAGATGGGTCTGACTTCATCTGTTCAGTCCTACTCAGGGCCAAAGGTATGGTTTTGTTCTCCTCTGCTGTACCCTCTTGCTCTCTAGGTCAGAGAGACCCTGGGTTGGCACTAGCCCTGCAGCTGCCTCTCCATACACCATACCTGAATGTTGAGGGAGTTCCTGGCTGGGCAAACCATCTCCACCCCAGCATAACCTTTCGCTGGAGGGAATTGCACCCTCCTTAATTGAAATGTATAATTAGCCGCCCATGGAACAGGCTTGCTTGTCTTCACCTGTAATGTTCTATCATGGATGTCTTCTGTGAACTGCACCTCAGGCTTTAAAAGAGTGGTTCTCAACCTGTGAGTTTTGACCCATGGGGGTTGCATATCAGGTATCCTGAATATCATATATCTACATTATAGTTAATAACAATGAAAAATAAGTTATGAAGTAGCAATGAAACAATTTTATGGTTGAGGGTGGTCATCATAACATGAGGAACCATATTAAAGGGTCACAGCATTAGGAAGGTTGAGAACCACAGCTTTAACACCTTCCTGTTTCTTAGCACACAATTTGACTTTCTCTCAGTTCTTTCCTTAGGAACTGAATTTGACATAGATCCTGCTACATTTATTATTAAGTAATCCAGGCAACCTATTCCTCTGTTTTACCTTTGGCTTATTGCCTGTAGCTTGTTCTTTTACTTTACAGACACTTTACATTATGGTCTAAGTCGCTGATATCTGTCAAAGCCTTTCCTACTTTATAAAGATCCTACCCATCAACGGGCTCAGCAAAACTGCTGAAGTTTCATAGCAATCTCAAGGTCCTGCTGGATCAATCTTTTTCTTTAACAATGAACACAGTGTTATCTGGTCTAGTGAACTGGGGTTCAAACGTAGCTTCTCTTATTCCTAATTCCTTCAATAGCCTCTGCCCTCCTCCATGGTCCTCTAGATATTTATGGAACTTCAGACAGTGATAACTTAGTGCTCTTAATGGCTTTAATAAGCCAATCCATCAGAGACTGATTCCTTGCATACTGTCTCAGGTTATGAAAGCTTTGCCTTAAGGATGGTTAGTTACATCACTCAGTTCCTGTCTCCACAGCAGTTTCAATCCTCATGGCCTCACAAGACAGGCTGAGGCATTTTCTTTCAATGTTTAAGTCTTCCCTAATTCCAGCCGCTGAAGTGCTGAGTATTTCCTAATCACACTAGCTTCTTGCATTGGCTCATGGGTGCAGATTGTTTTTCTAATAAAAAAGGTGTCATTTATTGCTTTTACCATCTCTCTTTCATCCTCTTGTTTATATAATTTAGTTGCCAAATTAGAGGTTAGCACAGAGGATGCTTGCTTTATTGTTGCAATTGTTCCTGTACTTGAACAAGTTCCTGCTTTACATAATTAAGTTCCTGCTTAGCCTCCCTCTTGGCTTCAGAAGCATTTCTACCTACACACAACAATGGCCAGGCAAGCTCTACCATTGCTTGTCAGCAGTTTTGCCTCTTCTGCACTAATCTCAAAGGCTACAAAATTTATTCTAAACCTTTGACTTTTCAGAGCATCTCTATATTCATGTGATAGAATCGACTCGTAAAGCAGGCATGCCACCCTATACGATATAGACTGCCTTTCTGGTATTCCTTCCACAGATACAAACACTCATGGCTCAGTGTTAGTTGTATGTCTCACTACCTGTAGCAAGAACTATGCAACTGCTGTCATAGTGCGAAGGCACACTAACATACACAATACAGAAAAGGGTGACTGTACCATAATTTCCTCCATGGATGCTCCCCCGTTAGGCTTCTCAGCTGCAGCAACATGCCGTTGTCAGTACAGTGCACCCACTCCTCCCCAACTCATCTTTGGTTCTGTTGGACCCTGGTTTCAAAGTACAGATACTACCACAGTCCAACTTGGAGAACCATAGGTTACATTGGAGTTTCATACAGGAATATGGGTGAGAGATTACTCATGAAATAGAAATAACTCAAAGACAGGTGCATAAACAAAGTCCACCCCAGCATGGGAACCAGGAGCACACAGCACAGCCTGCAGGCATAAAGAATATCTTTCTAGATGCTTTGGTTAGTCTAAACCTCTTCCAGCTCAACTGGTTTCTGCTTCTTACAGACAGCTTGGCTGGACTCAAAGTCTTCTTCCAGCTTTTTTCATCTTAGAGTATTCTTTACAGCTCAGCTTTCTTTCAGCTTAGAGGGACACTCAGCTTTTTTTAGGGAGGGACCTAGTGAATCTAGTCAGTTTCAGTGACTCTCTGAAGAGATTTTGAGTCATTTACCATCCTGCTTGAGGATGGTAATGTTTCAGTCACAAAAGAAACTGTTATCCAACAAGAACACACACAAAAATATACACATATATGCACGCAAATATGTATACCTGTAAAATGCATAAATATACACACACACTTAAATATACACATATGAACATGCATAAACACACACATGTACAATACATTACCATAAACACATACATACATAATCATAGGTGTGTATGCACAGATTATGTATGTTCATGTGTATAATTATGTACATGTAATGTATATATTTATTTTATGTCCATTTGTATACTTACATGTGTCTACAAAGGTATATGTTTATGGTGGTATGTGTACATGAGTATATTAATGTTTGTGTTTGCATGTGAATGCTTCTGTGTGTGTTTACATGGTGAATATTTGTGCGTATATGTGAACAATTTTTTGTGTGTACATGTGAACAATTATGTGTATACATGTGTATATTTATATGTGTGCTTATATGTGTTTATATGAGTGTGTTTATTTGTGTGTACACGTGTGTGATTATGTGTACATGTATATTTGTATAATTATGTGTGTATGTATATTTATTATGGGAATATATAGGTGTGTATGTTTATGTTTGTGTGTATGTTTACATTTATGCATGTGTGTACATGTGTCTATGTATGCACACATGTGTTTTTATTATGTGTGTATATGTGCATTTTATCTGTGCATGCATTTTATACCCATGTTTATGTATACATATTTATGCTTATGGATTTATACAAGTGTATGTTTATATGTGTTTATGTGTGTACATGTGTATATTTTAGGTGTGTATACATGTGTATAATCATGTTTGTACCTGTGTGTATGAATGAGTATCATATATTTATCTGTTTATGCATGTGCATATTTTTGTGTGTACATCTGTATATTTTGTATATGTACATATATGTGAGTGCACATGAATATATAATCATGTGTATAGATGTGTATATTAATTTGTCTGTGGTCATAAGTATTTATATGTATATACATATAGTTGTGTGTATGTGTATGTTTATGTGTGCATATGTATATGTTTACAATAACGTAAAAGTGTATGTTTATGTGTGTACATGTGTATGTATTGCTTCTTTAGATTTGTATTTACATGGAGATACTTACATGTGTACATGCTTATGATTATGTTGCATGTGTGAATATTTAATGTTAACTTGTACATACTTATGTCTGTGTACAATGTGTTTAATTATACCTGTACATGTGAATCTTTATTTGTGTACATGTATATATTTATACATGTGTACATGTGAATATTATGTTACTGTACAAGTGTATGCTTATGTGTTTTTATATTTGTGTATATATTTGTATGTGCTTGTTTTTGTGTGTACATGTCCATGTTTGTGTATATCCATGTATATAGTTATGTGTGTGCACACATGTATATTTATATATGTACTTTTGTGTGCATATATGTTTATGTGCAGATACATGTATATATCTTTATGTGACATGTATAGGTTTATGTTTGTGTGCCCATGTGTATCTTTATTTATGTGTACATGTGCATATTTACATGTGTATGTACTTGTTATGTACATTTATGTTTGTGTATGTTTATGAGTACAGGTGTCTATTTATGTGTGTAAACATGTGCATATTTATGTGTGTGCCTGTGTGTACATGCTTTTATGTATGTGTACATGTTTATATTTACTTATGTGTGCAAATGTGTACATTATTGCTCCCTATGATTTCAGAAAGAATATTCCATTCTCAGAGAGACTTTCCTTGAACACTGTAAAAGGATACTGCTTTATTATTTGGTGTTCTCTAATTTCCCTTGTAACATTTATTATCTTCTCTAAATATCTGTGTTATTTGCCCATGTATGTGTTCATCACTGGCCCTACTTGCTTTGCTCTAAGTACCATGAGTGAAAAGTACAATTTTGTTTGTTTTCTAAAGTGTCTCTGAGTTATAGCTTGTACATTTTTGGTGGGTGAGTGAGTGAATAAATGGATGGATGGATGGATGGATGGATGGATGGATGGATGGATGGATGGATGGATGGATGGAATCTCCTAGACCACACATTTGATGCACATTTTGTGGGTTCCTTATAGGACCTTACAAGAGATTGAGTTTTGCCTTCAACACCAAAGGCTGAGAGTGGTGCAGCTGAGCCCACAAAATTGAGAACTTTCCACCAGAACATTTTTCTTGAAGGGAAATGATTCTGGGCAATGAATGTAGCTTGGCTGAATAATAGACTAAGTCCCCAAAGGGAAATCGGATGGCAGAGATTCCAGTGTTCCTACCTCTTAAAGAGGAGTGCTGCCAACATGTGGCTAAGGATTACATCCAATTCCAAATTCCAGACTGCACTTGGGCATTTCACATACCCAGTAAGTGCCCAGTGATCATCAGAACAGGGCAGTAATTGTTTGGGAAAGGAAATGAGACCATGGGCTTGAAAGAAGGCCTGATCTGGGACCCTCTTCAGAGGCTGTTCTAAGTTTGGACTGAGGGAATGTGAAAGCTGTTTTTACTTCCCTTTCACAGTGTGGCTGAATTTGGAAGATTTTGTCATTTCTCAGGTCACTGCTTATGCTTGCAAGCAGACCCCGTTATTTCCACTATAAAACCCTGCTTTCCCAACTGATAATAAGTTGGCAGCTAAAAACCATGTCTATGATTCTAGAATGGCAGTTTAGGTAGAGAGAACTTGGGATGTGAAGAGAACCCTGGCGCAGAAATCAGAAGTGGGAAGGCCTGTGGGTGTCCAGCTAGACTTGAGGCTCTCATTGGTCCTCAACTGCCTCCCATGTAAAGAGTGATTTTAGTTTGATAGTGACTTGGGAGTTGGGGGGGAGGTTAGAATCTGACCTTGATTCAGCAGCCATTTTTCAGTGTGAGATATTCTCAAGACCCCTCCTCCTTTTCTGTAAGTCTTGGTTTATCATTCACAGACAATGTGCTTAGAGGGTCTAATGCTCAAGATCATTCTAGCTGTGTAGGTTCAATCAAGCTATTTCATCACCAAGCAAAACTGCCTATATATAGCATTGAGCCAAAAATTTCCTAATAGTGACCATTCAGTAGTGATCCATCCTGTTTTGACACTTGTTCCTTCTGTAACTCTTTCAGAGGCTTGCTTGTTTCTTTAAGGTGGGTTTTGTCTATCCTTCAGAAGCCAGCCCTTAGAAATCAGAATAAAATCAATAGTTAACATGAAATAGTTGATCAGAGGACATCAAAGTCGCAAAGACTTAAGCGATTTCAGGGGCACCTCAAATAGAAAGCGGAGTTAAGTGTCCACTGTTCCAAATCCTCCTTCAGTGCTGGTACTACCCTCTGTCAGGCACAGGCTGTGGTGAAGGAACTTCATCAGAGGGCAAAAGGCAGAGGTCACAGGATGGAAGGAGTGCGACTTCTCTGCCAGTCTAGAAATTCTGGCAGTGGAGACTCAAGGACATTGGGTTCTCCTGACCTTCACCTATTATAAAGAAAGGCAGTTGAGGAAAAGCAGCCCTATAACAACATCTCTTGAATAGTCATGATTAGCTAGGCTTTGGCTCAATGCTTTATATATTTGGTTTTGCTTGATGATGCTTATCCTACCAAGAAGGAAACCAGGACAGTTAGTTTAAATTTCTTAACTGAACCTACAAACCTAGAATGACCAGGATTGAACCCAAGGACTCTTTATTGCCAAATTGATGTCTGTCCTAACAACAACAGCCATAAAAAAATAACCAAAGTGGAAGGAATGTAGTAAGCAGTGGTAGAAACCACTTTGGACCTGAGATCTGAAGTCCTTGGTGACCTTGAACAAACTATTTGACTACTTTGAGTGGCAAGATACTTCCTTATAACATGGAAATGATCAATCTTTACTTCACAGTAAAAGACTGGACATATCAAGTATTTCCTGTTGGTGTCTAACATGCAATAAATGCTCGGTAAATGCCATTCACTGTTAGTATTATTGCTACTGCTATAACTTCCTTCTTCCTTCCAGGGCTCGTACAAGGCTGACAGAAGGAAGCGGCTGGGAAAGTTGTTTGCTGTGTGCTTGTCAGCAATCCCTTTTGTGACAATTATAGCAGTTTAAGGGAAAGAGTTATTCCAGAAGCTCAGATCCGATCCCCCCCCCAGAATGATTCAAATTCTTTGCTCTGCTGCCAACAGTGATGACGAGCAAAGTTTGAATCAGTGCCCACTGTGAATGACGTCCTTCAACATCTCAAGAACTGTGCAGCAAATGCTTTTTCTGGGCTTATTTTAACATCAGATGGACTTTGAAGCTAGGTTTCAACATTTACCATTATTATTTAGAGATGGTGTTTTTCAATGAATAAAGGCTTCTGACTTAGAGGTACCAGAGGGTAGACCAAGGGCATGGAGGAAAAGCACCTTAGATTCAAGCTAATTCTGTTGTTGATTGTTACTGATTATGACAACAGTGTATGTGCATTGTAAAAAAAATGCAGAAATATGTGGAGAGAAATTTAAAACATCTTGAGTGCAGTCATTCAGAAACTAAAAGTGCTTATAGATTAGTGTACCTTGACTTGTTTGTATTCCATGTTATCATTTTACATGTATTGCATAATTGTAATCATATCAGTCATGTATTATGTTTTCCATAATTTTATATTACCAGGATATGAATTCACTTTTTTGTTTTATATTTATCTTTACTTATGTCTTTGCGTGCACCCCCTCTCTCTGATTGTGTGCGTGTCCAAGGATTTCAGAGGAAGGTGTTGGATCTTCGGAGCTGATGTTACAAATGTTGCTGGGAACCAAACTTAGGTCATCTAAAAGAGCAGCAAGTGCTCTTAATTATTGAGCCATCTCTCCAAGCTCCATCAATTCATTTTCAGTTTGTAGATGCTTCATATTCCAAGAGAGAAGCATAGAACACAACATACTTAATCAATTCCTTTTTAATTGTTTGTTTTTTTTTTCTAATTCTTACTAACCGTTCCCCTCCCTGAGGCAGGATCTCCAGACCAGTCTTAATCTCTACCTCTACCTCCCAAGTCTTGGGATCATAAGCATCTGCCATCATGCCAAGCATTCAGCTTTTGTACACATGCATGAACACACACACACACACACACAAATATTTATTTTCTTTGAGTATAATCTTAGTGAAAATTAAGAGTTGAAGAAGAATGAAAAGGAGAAGAGAGTCAAAGATAAGAATGAAAGAGTTCAAGACTTCCTCGAAAGACTTCATTCTATTAATTTTTACAGTCCTAACAACTGTGAGTGACACTCTTTGATCAGTAGCAAGTAAAAGTAGTTCTTAAAATATTTTGATTCCATGCAAATCAGTAGGTTTAAAAGGAAAGCAATCCACCATCTTGGATTGCATTGCTGACTACTCTAGCCACACATGCAGCATTTCTTGTTTCTTAGTCACGTGTTTCCGCTTCTGAGAGTTGTCTACTGTGTTCTTTGCTGGACAGACTTGATTAATAGTGGACCTGATAACCCTACAGTTGTCTGCAGAAGATGCCAAACCTTACATTCAGCCACATCTGATAGGAGACCAGGTTCCTGAAGGATTAGCAAGAGTCTGTATTAGCACTTATGTTTCAGTGAAACCAGAAAGGGCAAAGAGTCTGTGTATCATAAAGCCTTTGCTATCCTATTTTTATGATTTCTGACTTCTAATACCTTTTTTTCTGAACTGCTGCTCTAGCAGGAGGGCTAAATTTGGTGCATGTGTCTGACCTTTCTTCAGTATTTGCCTTTGGCCTCCTGCTATGTGCAACACCCAGTGGCCTCATTAACAGACTCCAGTATAGAGACAAGAATTGGCTTTGAAGTCAGGCAGACCTTGGGCAAGTCTCAACCTTTTAGACATTTATTTTCACCTTTCTTTCAAGTATAGATGACAGTCCTAACTATAAAGAATGAATGTGTTTCTGTTTTTATGGTGTTGAGGATCAAATTCAGTGTTCCAAGCATGCAAGGCAATCACTCTACTCAGCTTCCAGGAGTATAAAACTCCAGAACAGTGCCTGCCCCATCATAAGACTCCTCTTACCTCAAGAATTTCTGAGCTGATTCTGTGGATTTCATGCTTAGCTAGTGCCTAGCACAAAGTGGAATTATACTGTCCCTTCTTCAGCATCTGCTCAAACAGACTCTGAGAAGACCTTCTCTGCATCTTTGTGACCTTAACTGCCATAATGGGGCAAGAGGAAAAGTACTGAACCCCATTCTGATACACAGCGTCAGAGTCATCACTTTTGTCTGATCTTCTCTTCCTGTCATATTATGAACATTTTCCCTTTGCAGTTAATGATGCCAGCCTGGATCCAGCCACTCTCCCTTATTAAGGGACCTTAGGCAAGTTGCTTAACTTCTCTGTGTCCTAGCTTCCTTACTTGGATCATACAGATAATGAAAAGGTACAGAATCACTCTGTGCTACTCCTAGGCTTGTGTGTTGAAATCCCAACACTATTCCTATATAGTATTTGGAGGTTTGTGGAAAGCACTAGGCCAGCAGAGCAAAGTCCTTGTGAATGGGTTCAGGGTCTCTCTCTCTCTCTCTCTCTCTCTCTCTCTCTNATATCCTAGACAACTCCTTTGTCCTTCTTCCACAAGAAGGCAGTGAAAGGATGGTATCTGTGAACTAGGAATAAGGCACTTCCCAGATACTCTACAAGGTGGCGACATCTTGATCTTGGATTTCTTAACCACCAACATTGTAAGAGACAAATTGGCATTGTTTGTAAGTACTGTAGTCTTTGTTATAGTAACCCAAACAGTCTAGGACATAAGTACTTACTTGGTGAGGTTCTGAGGGTTCAATGAAGTAAATCATGCAGATCTCATGACTGGCACATGCAAACTCTATTATCTGCTATTGATATCGGCTCTACTATCTTGATAGCCACTCTGATATGATGTTATATAATTAAATTGAACAGATGTATTCCTTTTTTCTAACATTCAATATATATGGTATTTCCCATTTTTAAATGTAAACTATAAAGTTTACTTACAAAATAAGTCATGTTGGGCATGATGTAATCCCAGTATTCAGGAAACTAAGGTACAGGACTATTGTGAGATCTAGCCTAAACTGGGCTACGTAGGGAGTTGCAGGCTAGCCTGGATCACAAAGTATAACTCTGCCTCAGAAAACTTAATAAAACAAGCCATCTTGTAGTTTGTGGTTTAGAGATATAATCAAAGCAGTGAATTAAAAAAATGTGGGCTGGTGAGATGACTTAGAGGACAAAGGTCCCATGCCTGGCAACCTGAATTTGCTATGTGAAACTCACACAGGGGAAGGAGAGAACCAGCTCTCCCCAAAATGTCTTCTGACTTCTACATGTGAGCCAAGGCATGCATATGATCATGTCCATACACACAAATGAAATAAGCTTTTAAAAAGTAATATAAAGAATTAATGCTGAATGGAGTAATACTAGTATATTTAAGTTATTTTACAGAGCTGGAGTGGTGGTTATATCTGGATGCCAGCACCTGAGAGACTGGGGCCAGTCTATGCTATAAAGGGAAACTGTCTCAAAGTTTTATCATAAAGAAACTCAACATATCCTTGTCACGTTTCTGGCTAATTGTCCCACCTGAGAAACCTAGCCTGAAACATCCTTATCTGAGGCCCAAAAGACCTGGTCACTTTGCAAGGTCTTCTAGGCCTTTGCTCTGGGATCCTCCTGGCAGAAAAGCCAAATCAGCTTTTCTCCTCTGGTGGCAGAGAATCTCTGATACAGCATAGCTCAGGCCAGCCCAGCAGTTTTTAGATAGCATTTGGATATATCCAGTAGGGCAAGCGTCAAACCATGTCACCTGATCTGTAGTTTATGGGACAGAGGTTTCTGCAGACAGAGGCTTCTGTCAGTCTTTCAGCTAACAAAACTCAGAGTTAGCAATAGCAACCAAAATATGAAGTAACATACAAAGTGCATTTTGTGTGTCAGGGTATTTCTTTTTTTAAAAAAAAAAAGTTCTGATTTGTTTAAGAAATTACTGGCCTCCTTTTATAGAACAGAAAACTGAGGTTCAGAGAAGGTAAAGTTTTCTTCCAGGGAAACTTGATCAGAATCTGTGGCTGTAAAGACCCAGCTTTCCCTATGAGCACAACAGGATCTTTCAGTTTAACCAGCATGTATTAGTGCTCACTGCTAGGCACTGGCACAGACAGAACCTGATGGAAGAGAAAGGCAGGGGTATTAATCACAAGTTCTAGTCCTAAGGTTGATGAGTGCCTAGGAGAAGTAATTAAGTCATGTGGGAGGTTCATTTTATTTGTGGTACAGATGTCTGAAAGCCATCATTAATCCTTTTAGGAAGAGGCAGGGGTTGAAAGATCAGGGTTATAAACAAAGGACAGTAGGGAAATGTGTGTGTGTGGGGGGGGTGAACTCCCACTCTGAAATTCAAGTCTCCTAGAGGATGTGGCATTTTGGTTGGGGTTGAAGAACCAAAAGAATATGGCTTGGGGGAGGGAATGCCATGTCCACTCCCTTATTAGGGACAAGTAAAAATAGAACTCTGGTCAGTACTTGCTAATATTGACCTTCAGAATAATATATAGCCTTCTCATTTTGCCCCCTTTCTTACATAGATAGGTCTATAAAGACACAGCCAGAGACAACCTCACATTCAAAAACAGAAAATTGACACAAAACACAACACTGATACACATGCACACATTATTATGTTAAATATAGCTTATGAATTTATACAAGTTCTTATATTCACAGACTCACAGATACACACAATCTTCTCAGAAAAACAAATGTGTTTATGCTTTCATACACAAGCTTGAACAAATCCTCTCTCCACCCGCTACTCATTCAGGCAAATAAATGCATGCTTTCATTAACATGCACGAGTTCACACACAAATCTCACCCTGCCTGTCTGGTTAGAGGTGAATGACTAATGGGAAACCACGCACAAAGGCAAGCATCCTAGGAGAGGCCAGGGCTGCCTTTAGCAGTGAGGCTGGTAGGACGGGACTAAACCATCAGAAGACAAACTTGATCTGCCAGGCTGAACTTAGAAGTTGCTCAGCCGAGGCTACAGAGTCGGACACTGCACTGGATCCTAGTGATAGTGTAAGTTTCCCTGCCTGATTTCCAACGTCTTCCAGAGTTTAATGTCATCCAGGGTCAAGCTATGCCATCAGCCCCACCCCAAGGCCGGCCACAGGCTGGAATCTC
>LOEQ01004647.1:77312-90312 GCA_001685075.1 Bramus lutescens | reverse complement strand
GCAACACTGTCCGCAGAGCCGGGGCTGCGACCCCGCCAGCCAGCTCCCCGGAGACCACCCCTCTCCGCCCCACCGCGCCACCCGCTGCCACCACCTTCCTGGTTCTAGGCCCTTCGCCCGCCACCCCTTCGGAAGAGGGACGCACTCCCGCCACCGAGCCACCACCCTCCGGACCCGCGCCCAGCACCCTTGAGAGCACAGCTGGCCAGGTGCCGACCACCCCCATAGTCACCACCGCTCAGGTGCTCAGCACTCCCGGGACCCCGACTGCCGAGTCCTGGAACAGCAGCAGCCACAGCAGCATCCTGCCCACCGCACCTGCCACCGAAGCCCCTGTGCCTCTTCCCCCAGGTGAGTCTCGGTGCTTGCTCGCTCTCTGTCCTTTCCCCCAGGCACTGCCTGTCTTCACCCCAGCCTCTGTCACCCTGTTCTGACCACTTGGTGTCCTATAGACTCCCAGGGAAGATTCAGGCTCCAGCTAAGACTCAACACCAATCCTCCAAATCTAGAAAGCCTTTTGTCCCCCCCTCACCAGGTGCTGTGCTCCATCCAGAGGGAAAGGCTGCTTAGTGCCTCTTCCTAAAACAGGGTTTTCTGGCCTTTGTCAGAGTCCCAGAATGGACACAAACTTTTGGGATCCGCTCAGAAGGCCACACTGCCTGGGTTATTTGGGGGGAAGTTTGAAAGCCAAAATGGTGCTCTGTCAACCCCCAGGTTAAAAACCTGAAGGGATTCCTCCGAAGTTCCAATTTCCTTGTTTCTTTTTATGGTGTAGTAACAGATGCTGGTGTGTGTGTGGAGGGGGTGGGAGTGGAAGACAGACATACTGAGTGAATTTTGAAGACAGACATACTGAGTGAATTTTGCTTACAAACAGTTCACTTTGGGGCCTGAAATTAAAAATAAAAATGGCATTTTAATCCATATCTTCTCTGCAAGAGAAGTAGACTTGGTAGATCATTTGGGACAGGTGTGTATCTAGGTTGAGCACGTTTATAAATTAGGTTAAATCCCTTCCTTGCACTACTTCATTTTGTCTCAATTCCAAGGACAGTGCTTGGGCAAATGCCATTTAAATAAGGATGTCCATTTTTGCCCGTTTAAATCTAGAATGTTCCTTACTGGTGATGTTGACATGCCAATTTCTGTTTGCACTCACAGTAAGAAATACAGCTCTTCTGCTAGTGAAACTCTTCAAGCAAAGTTAAGAGGCAACTGCTGTTCTTTTGCCCTTTGTATCTTAAGTGGGCCAGGAGCTCAACCAGTAACTCCTGTCTCTCTAAGACATTTGACAAGTTTCTGAGATCTTTTGCTTTGCACTGGGGTGGAGATTTGCCTTATGCACTTGTCTAGCTTGATCTGTTCATTGACCTAATTCTTTGGCTCAGTGGTTTACTGTGGAGTCAGGTATGGACTTTGGACTATAATTGAGCTGGCAGAGGATTTTCCCAGATGGTTAAGTCTTGAACTGTAGTTGGAGCTTGGCTAAGGCATAAGTAGGAACGCAGATTATTCACCCCCAAGAAGCCACATTTGGATCTCTTTCAGTTTCAAAGAACATATTAACTAGCCATTTTTTAGACCTGAGATACTTTTTGACTTTTATAAAGAGATTGACATATTACTAAAGTTAAGACTAGTAGTTAAGTGTAGACTCTGAAGTCCATTTTTAGGTTCAAATTACAGCTTATTGCACCCCTTTGCCTGTGTAAGTATGAACAGGTCCCTTAGTCCTTGTGCTCTCACTTTCTTCAGCCTTGAGATGAAGCTTATCATAGTCCTTATAGGTTTGCTGTGCGAATTATGTAAGTTGTGCTGAGTGTGTATAGTGATATACCGAGGAAGCAGAGACAAGATCATTTCAAAGCCAGCCTTGACTACATACCAAAACTCTATCAAGAAAGACAAAAACAAGGGAGAGAAGTTAGGAGAGCAAAATATATTTCCCTAAGTTAATGAATACCTAACTAATGCTTAGAATAGTTCCCGGAGCATCATGCACATCACATGTGTGCCACTTTTTGCTGTGACCACCTCTTTTTCTGGTCATAAAATTATTAGAGAAGCTGAGTGGAGATTTGTGATTTTTATACTTTGATTTAATAATAGAAAAAGAATGTTAGAATCTTTAGAGTGTTAAACTTACAATATTTAAGTATAAATTGCATGCTTTTGTTAGTATCTGATAAATACGCTTGATGTCATTTCACTTTTATCATTTTAAGTTCAAAAGAAATAACTAGAACCCTACAAAAAAAATGGTAAACATCACTCTATCGCTTCTCTAGTTCCATTCCCTAGAGGTTACTCTTGTTAGCAGTTTGGTGGAGCTTTAAAAGAATGCTCTGGGCATATATCAACACAAAAATACTTTAAGATAATCTTTAGGGCTCAGAGATAGAGATTTGCTTGGTTTGCACCATCTCTGACACCATCAAAACTTAATCAAATAGTTTGTAAAATTAAAATGCAATAATTCTATACATATTGTTTCACCTTGGTGTATTCACTTAACTAAGTAGCATAAAACTTAATTTTTTCATGTCAGTACTTAGGATCTAACTTATTCCTTCCAATAGTTGTGTTTTTCATTGTAAATGTACATAAAATAAGCGGACTTGTTTAACAAGTTCCTTATTAATTCATTTAACTGGCTCCTAATTTATATATACATAGATTGCTTTGAAAATCACAGAGAAGAATTCTTAAGTCTATATGTATTTATTATGTTCTCTGATACTTTGATACCAAATCAGTACATATAATTCAAATCAACTTGAAGTGAAGGAAAGCTGAGGTGATGAATATTTACCAATCTGAACTTTCAGTAGTTTCCATGTTCTAATATTCATATGGTTGTCTATCTGTAGCCAAAGCATTCAGGATATCAAACTGAGGTCATTCACCTTTGTTTAAATAGTCTGTAATTTATACTCTTCTGTGAATTCATTCTGTTGTCTATATTTAGTTCTCAGAGACTCGACTGACTTTGTGGCCTTCTGGTAGGCAATTTTAGCCTTACAGTGATATAATTAAGTGGGACTTTTTAATTGTAGCATGAGCTCCATTCTACCTTAGATAGTGAGCATAGCTCTTCGACAGAGGTAAACTTCTATTTGAATTTGAAAAAGCTGATTTGGCTTGCAAAGCTGGATATCCTGCCATTGGGGAAGATGGTTGTAGAATTTTATTTCACCATTTCTATGAGGACTGAGTACCATTTGCTATATCATTTGGTTGAGCAGGTCTTATAGCTGCTATATGAATCAGTAAGAATTTCTCTCCTGGAGATTTAGCTGAAAGCTTTTACCTATCAGTTAGGGCCCAGTTGTTTACAGGGTCACTGATCTGCAAACTGAAACTAATTACCCAGCAGGCAGGCCCTTTCCTCTCACAAACCTAGTACAACACTATATGGACTGGTTGGATGAAGAGTGGAGAGAAATGCTGTGATCTTACTGGAGAGTAAGAATCAGCAATAAGGCCCTGAGGTAAGGACAAATGCTTGCTTGCTTGTTTGTTTTAAATGGACTTCGGAGGCAGGTAGGAGCTTAGAAGCCACTAAGGGCCAGCATGGCTTGACGTTTTAAGAATTTACTTCTATATTCTTAGGTGAAACACCTCTGCCTGTACCTAACACTTGACTAGGCAGAGTCTGGCCTTTGGGAACATGTACAAGTCTGCTTTCCCAGTTCATTTCTTCGGATTTTGCAAATGTAATCGTACTCTGAGTCTTAGCTAAATAACTTCAGCTTCTTCAATTGGTCTTTGACATGGTTTTGTATTCTGAATCTTTTCAGTCTTTGTGTGACTCTCCTAAAACAGAGCTGAGCTGAACCTAATAATCTACTTGTACTCCAGTATAGCTCATAGCAGAGAGAGTAGTTACCATTGTTCAATACTGATCATGTATTTAGTTCCCTAAGCACAATTTCTTCCTTTTTTTTTTGGCAGCCAAATTACATTGTTGACTCATTGACTATATCAAAATATCAGACTATTTTAACTTATATATAATATATTTTAAAATATATTTTATATAAATCTTCTTTTATCTGAACTTAGAAATTATTGTAGTTTTCTAAAAATAAAATCTGAAACATTTCCAAGCTCTTAAGATTGATTATGTTAAATTCAGATAATCTTTTTCACTCCAGATTTGTCCGTCTGTTTACTCCACCTAGGTTGTTCATGACTTGCAGGGTGTTCCTACAGACCAAGTCTAAGCACAAGTCAGGGCAAGTTATAGTTACCTCACTGGAAAAAGAAATTTGTGGATGTTAAAACAGTTTGGAAGGAAAGGGATAATAGTCTAGATTAGTTCTTAAGGGTCTCTCTCTTCCAGCTCTTAAGTTTTGTGATGATTAGATGTATATGATTCAAGGTACCCCATAAGCAATCTTAATTGTTTATTTATGATTCAGACTACAAGAATAGATGTTGCTTAGCCAAGCCAGAGAATCCAGTTGAAATCTCTAACTACTATGAGGTTTGAATGCAACATTGCAAATGGATTCTTTATTCTTTATGCTTGGTTTTTTTAAGATAGGGTCTAGTTGTATAACTCAGGCTGACCTCTAAGTTGTCATCCTCTTGTTGCTGTCTCCCTGGTTTTTGAATGTGCCACTATGCCTGGCTCTTTAGAGTCGATTTGAAAGGAACCATTCTAGAAACTCAGGATCCTCCTAGCTGAACCAGAAAATGTTTTCTTTATCCCAACAGTCTCTACTACTAAAGCCCAGAGTTGTCTTATGTGTGGTTATTTGTGACTGTAACATTTATTTTATGAAAAAACAAACTCTATAGGCTCCAAAGATAAAGATTCGGAGTCTTTTATCCAAAACTTGTGTATCTTGATATACTGGAGAATATTTCAGATTTTAGAAAGTTGACAAATACATCATGGTGGAGTTAGGACAATATCTACTAACCAGACTAATGAAGACTTCCGTATCAACGTGCACATTTAGTGGGATAAAGACCATAAGTAACCTTGCATTTGACCAGGTCAGGCTTTGTTGACATCCACTTTCAGGGAAGGGCTTGGAGGACAACAGCATGGTTCTTTACCTGTCTTGGAATACATGCAAGCACTTCTCTCTGGCATTTAGATAAGGTTTTACTATGTTACCTAGATTGGCCTTGTATTCAAAGACTCAAGTCATCCTTCTGCGTCAGCCTAAGTAACTAGAATTACAGGAACTCAACAATATGCCTGGATTCATAATAGTTTTTCTTCAGCAGCTAGTCAATATTTAAGAGCCACACTTGAGCCCTATCTCTGGTGTTGGCAATTTGCAAAAACAAGGTAATGCAAAGTCCTAGCTCAACCATGCCAAATGAGAACAGAAAAATTTTATGGCCAATATTTCTCTGTGCCTGCCTAGGAAGGGGACTATATGAGCCAAAGCAGGATCTTCTGCCTTGGGAGAAGGATTATAGGACGCTGATATTAAAAATAGTTCGGAGCTGGGGGATTCTCTGTCAGCACTTAAAGCTTTATAGGTTACCCCTCGTCAGAGCTATAGTTTGGGAGCCCATCTGAAACATTGTCCCTTCCCTGGACTAGTTGTGGCTTGGTCCTAGAATTGGTCTGCTTCACTACCCTCTACACCTCAAGAATTGGAGTAAGTTAGAGGGAAACAGCATGGGCATTTGGGTAAAAACATGTGGGCTCCGGACACTGAGAATGCTCTGCACAGCCTTCTGCTTTGAAGACAAAATGGGAGTCTAGTGGGTTCTGTGTTTCTCCTGCCTCAGGGACAGACTGAAGTGTGGGAGTGTATAAACCTTAGCACCATGAAGAGATTAAGGGTGGCTGGTGCCTCTCCATGGTGTTGTTGAAAGGGAGTATACTTGAGGCTAATGAAGCTTCAGCCTCTTTTGGTATTTGTTCTAAGTCTTGGTATCTTTTGCTACTAAGAGTTACAGAAAAAAAAATTTAATTTTGGATCTTCCACTATTTAGCATTAGGTTTGAAGGCTATGAACCACTGTAATAGTAATTGCAAACATACTGTGCTCCTGGCACAAAATATCTTACATGTGTTAAGTTATTTAATCCTTTGAACAGTGAGATACTGAGTTATATATTATGATCCTTATTTTTTTTTTGATGCTAGGGATTAAATCCAGGCACTTACACATGAGAAGCATATACTCTATGGGCTATAAACTCAACCCATTTTATATATAAGGAAGCAGGCCCAGAAGCAGTGCTCTTTGGTATTTATTGTGTGCTGCTCATCCATCTTTAATTTTTTGTTTTATAATGGTTTATTGCTGTGATACTAAACTATATCTCATTTTTTGATTAGGATTTATCTTGCTTTGATGGATATATTTGTCTGAATTATCTTTAGGTCCAGACAGGGATTCTTAAATTTGATTGTGTCTTATTCCATGCCTTAGTGCCTAGTTTTGTGTAGAAATTCCTTTGTCTGATTAGTTTCTGGAATATCATAAACTCCATAGCATTAGTTTAGAATCTTTCAAATAAAATTTCCAGGAGGCCTTCTGGCTAGTTGAAAATTTACACATTGAAATAATCTGACTAGGTCTTTTATCTTGATTTAACTAAGGACTCATAAAATTAAAGTACATTACTTTTCATCTCAACATTCTAAACATATGTCCATTACCTTCCAGACATCCTGGCTCCCTTATAAAAAGAATGGACTAAAGTATTATATAGCTGTTTTTACTGATGGGCAAATTATGGGCAGAGAATTAGTGCTCTAGGGACATTTCATAGAGCAGAAGTAAATAGAGATAGGTGATCTTGTTTAGCTGAAAGAAGGTTAGATAATATTTTTAGTTTTATATAGCTTTAATCTATGCTTTTTGCCTTGGTCTTATTTTTTTGTTGCTTTCCTTAGCTATAAAAATTCTTTATTGTTAATTTTGGCATTATGTTACAGGTACTTCTGTGGCTACTTTTAGGTCTTTTTAAAATACAGTTTTCAGTTTACCTCTTTTTTTTTAGTAGAAACAGTTACACCATCTTCACTTGTACCTTTAAAAGGAGAGTTTTTTTTTTAATTGTGATAAAGAGTAGTAATCTTTTAGGTCTTTCTGCCCAAGTAGGTCCAATAAATTATGTCAAAATAATCTCTTTAGTAATGCTACTTTTCCATGAGTTACTGTCAGAAAACTCTTTCCCTACTTTCCTTCTCTATTGGCTAATGTTTTCAGTGCAAACTTTTCCTTGTATTCCTCTTACTCTGTCTCATTTTTGGGCCCTACCCGTCTTTCCGTGTTATTTAAGGAGCCAAATTACCCTCTCTGGTGAACAATTTACCACTTTGTCCTCCTTCAGTGCTTCCTCAAAGCCTGATTCTTCTAAGAGATCTTTCTAGATGAACAAAAAGTCCTTGAAGATGTCTTGGTGTCAGGGTACATGGGGTTGAACCCTTTTCTTGCAGAACAAAACCAGTCTTTTTTTTTTGCCCTGTGACTTTGACTTGCTTCTTGATGATTTGGCTTTAGTCTACATAATTTAGATTATTACGCCTATTTAATAAGGAAATATCATTTATATAATAAACACGTAATTCTTTCAGTGCGTGGCGCTAGAAAAAAATGAAGAAAGTATTTCAAAATGGAGAATATATGTTGTTGTTGTGTTTTGCTTTTTAATGTTGGGAATCAAATCCTGGGCCACAATTTTGAATACTGGAAAAGCATTATCACTGAGTCATATATCCAGTCCTGAAGTTTTCATCATCTTTCAGCATTCCATTCCTTCTAAGGAACAATAAAGAAAAAAGAAACTTTCCTAAACAACAAAATATAAACCTTTTAAGGAGCAATTTCCCTTTTCTGTTTATGAATAATAAGGCTACTTCTTTTTACATTTATTTGGTATATGAGGCTTAATTTGGTTGAGAAACAAATATTTTCATCTTTCAAATGACAATTTTCTCTGTAGAAATAAAATTAAAGTTAATAGTGAACAGAATGAACCTAATAATTAACAAGTATGGTTCTTGAAATACTCAGCATCCTCTAGCGTTTTCCATCTATCTTAGGTTAATTTCTGTGTATTATATGAGCATAAAAAGGCTTAGTTCCTGCCCTCTTTTGATCCTTTTATTGGTAAGTTGGTAGGTTTCACATTTGATCATTTTTATTTCTAGCTGTTGTCTTTGGAATTTGTTGAGTTTAATTCTTTGGCTGGTTTTTAATTCTTTTGGCTCATATTTCAATAGCAGAAAGATAGTGGTTAGAGATTATGATTGTCTATCTTTCTTTCCTTGACATTAAATAGGGTTCAATATAATAATAATAATAATAATAATAATAATAATAACAATAAACCAGGCATAATTGAAAATAAATCGTGCTGAAGATAACAAGCAAAACAATGGAACTAGATTGGGAAACTCAAGTATATTTCTCTTTTTCACTTTAAAATATTTTTTAGGGATAGGAATAATAGGAATCTGTTTGTAAATATCTTAATCTACTTCTTCAGCTATGTTTCCCCAAATGAAATTACTGGTATAAAAGAAACTTCCATTTTACCTCTCCTTTCTTGTCTGTGGTGAAGAATATAGAGTACTTATATGGCCAATTGCTTGTCAGGAATTTAAAATATATATCATCACTTCTTCAGCAAGAAAGGAGTTAATGTCATCATCCTCATTTTATATATGGCAAATCCTGGGACTCAAGAAGCTTAAAAGGAAAGGGAAAGATCAGTGAGATGACTTAGCTGATTGTTGCCAATCGATAACATGGGTTCATTCCCCCTGGACCCTTGTGGCAGAGGAAGAAAACTGGTTCTTGCAAGTCTGATTTCCACATGTATATGCAAGCACACTCTTATGTGCAAGCAAGCATAAACACCTCATCCACCTGTACACTAAATAAATAAATATAACAAGAGGGAAGGAAGGAATTGACTCCGACAGTTGTCCCACAAATGATCTCGCACACACTCAGCATGGTACATAAATAAATAAATGTAATTTTAAAGGGGTTATTTACATTTATATCTCCACTGATTAACCCCAACTAAAATTTCATTATTTAGTGATGAAATAAATGGAGTGATTGGTAGTTAAGAGTAGGCATGCCATGCAGTATATTCTTGAGGAAATTAATGTAATCATGATTTTTCTATTTTAAAATAAACTTCCCTCTAACTTTTCCCTTTTTCTTATAATAGATAATAGTAAGGCATGTGGAACTCTGAGAACTCACATATATTAAATTAATTATTCATTTTTATGACTTGGCGTTTTCCATTCTATCTTTCTTAGTTGAAAGAAAAGCTAAAATATACAAAGGCCTTTGTATACTGGTGTGCTTGTTTTTGTGTGTGTATGTTCATTTGTGTGCATGTATATCAATGTGTGCATCAATGTCTGTGCATGCAATCTACATGCTACATCATAGAATACACCCTAATGTTTTGTCCTCAATTTTGATTCAAGTTTTAAAATTCTTAGTCAAGTGTAAGTCTCAGTAGTAACATTTTTATGAATCATGCTGTTTAAACGTGCAGAAATACTTGAGAGTATATATATATATGCATATATGTATGCATTTATATGTATTATTTTAGAATTAATTATCTGATAGTTATAAGGACCTTTCTTAAGTTTCAAGTTAATATTCAGTCAGTAGGACATAATAATCAGCATTAGCATTTTCAAAATAGTATTCAACTAATGAAACTTCTGATTTACCTGATCAATCTCTTGTTTTAACAGTTTGTAAATATTTTGAATATAATTTATATGAATCTGCTCTCTGAATTTTGATGAGATTTCCTTAGAGTTCTACTTCATGTTTAATTTTTTGTAAATTTTCTAATGGGTCTTAGGAAGAACATTATCTTCATTTACCTAAGTTATTTAGAACAAGATTATTCAAATCTGTACCAAATAACTGTTCTTGCCTATCACCACTCCATAATGTAGGGAGTTGTGGTGAATTATATCGATGACCCATTATAGAAGGACACTTCTTAGTATATATGTCTCCTGTTACTCTGAATAATTTTTATTCCATATATTATTTTGAATCTTCATTTTGCCACCTGTTAACACTTTTGTTCACTAGGGTTTATGGTTAATGATATTTTCTGCAACAAATTATGACAAACTTTTTACTCATTGATACTTATTTATATATCTACATCCAATTCTTTTATTTATGTATATTAAAGTAAAGAATATTTGCATTTATATACATGATTTCTGACTACAAAATAAATAGTCAATAATAACTGGACAGATATCTATAAATTATTAAAATATGCAGTTAAAATAATAGAGTGATAAAATAGAAAATTACAATTAAAATGAAAATACTTTAGACCAATTAAGTGTGAAGGAAATATAAGGGTGATTGAAAGAATGATAAAATGGTAAGATGAGGTATGAAATGGAAAACAGTGACTAAAGTGTGCAATATTCTGTTGGTGGGGGTGCAAATTAATATAACCATTGTAAAAATTAGTTTGGATAGTTCTCAAAAATTTAGAAATAGAACTAGCAAATGACCCAGCTCTTTCATTCCTGGGCATATACCCAGAGAATCCCACATCCTGCCGCAGAGACAGCAGCCCCATGTTTATTGCTACTTTATTCACTATAGCAAAGAACTGAAGTCAACCTAGTTGTCAATCAACAGATGAATGGATAATGAAAATTTGCCAGGCATATAAATAAACACTATTAGAATGTATAACATTAAATATGGCCAAACAATTTCAGAAAGAAAAAATATGTTTTCCCTCATATGCATAATCTGGCCAATAATATATATAAATATGTAAGCAATATGCATGTGGTACAGTATAGAATGTAGAAAAGAAGAAAGGCTAAATATTAGGAGATAAGGAAAAATTGTGTGCAAAGTAATGGACACAAGTTATGAAAGAGAATATAAAACTAATTGTTTTTCTGGTTATAATTCTGTCATTCATATTTAATTTTTGAAGCTAAATAAATTCATGAAAATATATTTGATAGTGAGAGTGTAAAATCCAGTCTGAAGCTCCATAACTTCTGTTCCCAGTGCTATTCTAGCTGAATATAAGTTCATTGAGTTGTACGGTTTTGGGGTCTGGTTAATTTGGATGTGTCATTTTTATTTGCAATTTTAAAAATATATAATAAAATAAGAAAACAATTAAAAATTATTTTGTTAAAATAAACATTGTTTAAATTAAAAAATATTTTAATTCATGGCATTGTTCCCTGTCTTTAACAATAGTAATCTATAATTTTTTCCCCTTAAAGACACAGAGCCCCCTAGAAGTTTGGTTTCAGTCTGCCCATATGGTTTGCAATTCTATCAGATGGGTTGCTTTTATACTGGTAATAGAACAGCTGTTCTATAAGATGCCTTGCCAAGGAGACAACTAAGCTCCAAGGAAAGGAGAAATTTATTCATTTGGAAGAAGGAATGTATTCTGCCTAGTCAAAGAGAAAGTGATAAGGAAAAGGAATGTTTTCAACTTCCAAGAGGAATGTAAATAAAATTTAGTCAACATTAGGCCCTTGAGATAACTGATTTTGAAAGCATGTCTCAGTCTTGCATGGTTCTTAGCAACTAGCATATTTTCAGGGATCTTCTTACATTTTCATGATTTATTTTAAACCTGATTCCTTTACTTAATGTATGTTGACAGAGAGGAGAGCAGTCATTTATAGAAATGTAATACAGGTGAAGGCGGGGTTATTGGAAATAAGGAGAGGGAAGTAGGGGTGCTCTGCATTCCCATGTGCCCTTCTGTCCTATTTTCCCATTGAGGCCTGCTTAAATGAGGATAGAGGGACTTTGCTGCTGCGATTTCTCATCTGGCTTTATGTTCCTTACAGTCCTAGTTCTGTGTGTACAGCATTAATAGTACAAACCGCCACCCACTAACAATGTGTGGGATAATGAATAGCTAGACAGTGCACCAAATACTCAAAGCAATTTGGCTGTTGGGTATTATTATACTGAATTGTTGGTGTATTGCCTAAAAACCTATCCAGTTTAACTGGTTTTAATTTTTATGTTAGTTTGTTGTTTCAACTTGTCCGCAAATGCAGG
This sequence comes from Bramus lutescens, assembly GCA_001685075.1. Lineage (NCBI taxonomy): Eukaryota > Metazoa > Chordata > Mammalia > Rodentia > Cricetidae > Bramus > Bramus lutescens. The sequence continues at coordinate 78,259 of LOEQ01004647.1, read as the reverse complement.
ACTGAATGGTCCAGCTACTCAGTGGAATGGTAGTCAGAGCTAAATTCCAGTCTTTCTTTCATTGATTCTGTATGCTATATAGAACACATTTTCTGATGTTCTCATATCTTAGTTTTTCTATCCATAGAATGAAATATATTGTTTCCAGTCTTCCAAGGTTTTTGAGCAGTAAAATATATGTCAATTTGGGTTTTTCTTAACAAGAAAGTCTTTATAAAGCTCAAGCTCTTTTGGAGTATTTTTCCAGATTACATGGATTATATTTGTTTATAATATAACATGAATAATATAGCTTTCTTAAAAAACACCACACATACAAATTTATATGTGACTTTATTTGTGTTATGTTTTATAATGGGTCTGGTTTACTCTTTTGTATAATAAAGTATGCTATGTTTTTTAAAAGTTTGGAATACTTTAGTGCTATTCTTTATTTATTACCCTGATGAAATAAAAATAATAAATTAAGCTTTATAGGTATTTAGTATTATTTCAGTTGATTTTGAGAGGTTTTGCTTGTTTTCAATTTTGGGACAGGGTCTCGATATCTTACCTGAAATTTCACTGAGTGAAAATAGAGTAGCCTTGATCTTAGATCCTCCTGCTCCAGCCTCTTAAGTTCTGGGATTATAGGCATGTGCCACTGGGTCTGGCTCATGGTTGTGCTGTTTTTAATGGATTCTATTTAACCATTTTTACATTTAAATATATAGAGATATATTCATTTTAGAAAATGTAAGCAGTTATAAAGCTTAATAGTGAACCCAGATTTTAGTGGTAACCACAGATGTTTTTTATTAACATTGTCACTGAGATAATTTTGTATGGATATAATGTATAGATACCATCCTTTCCACATTTCAGTGTTTTTTTTGTCTTAAATATTTATTTATTTATGGATACAATATTCTGTCTGTGTGTATGACTGCAGGCCAGAAGAGGGCACC
>LOEQ01004647.1:63153-77269 GCA_001685075.1 Bramus lutescens | reverse complement strand
ACCTTTGGAAGAGCAAGCAATGCTCTTAACCTCTGAGCCATCTCTCCAGCCCGACATTTCAATGTTTTAAAATGACATGGTTTCCAATTGAAGTTGAAAGTAGAGACTTTGGTCTTATTATGTTAATTCATCAAACTTTGAAACCTTGGTATGTTCAAATTAACATATTGGTGCTTCATTATTTTTACAGGAAGAAATCTATCCTATAAAGCTTTTTATCACTGAGTTTAATAATTTATTGCTATGCATATTGCTCCATTTCTCGCAGCAATAAATGAGATCACTTATTTGTTAAGAAAACAAAAATGCAAGTTGGATTTAGCACTCTGAAGTCAAAGATATAACAGATCTACATGGGATAATTTACCTTGTTTAAACGATTTATCTATTCTCCATAAAGAGTACAAATCTATTTTAGACAGTGACCAAGACTTTGTATGATACTTTGCTTCATGTTCTCAGACAGATCCAGATCAGTCACTTGCTTTTCTGTGTTTCTCTAGTACAAACATGCTTTTTCTTGGGTGCAAGGGGACCCATGAAGCCCTAAAGCAGTCTGGAACCAAGCCTGACATGTGGTATTTTCAGTCTTGTGGTGAGAAGCCAAGGTACCCATCTGCCCAGCTCATGTATTGCCAAACGCTTAGGTGCTATGCTGAGGAAATGGCTTAAATGTAGCTCTCTCCCTCCAGAAACTGGTATTTGTCTTAGAAAATGATCTGTACTTTCTCAATTTTGAACTTTGAAATTGATATAAATAATATAAGTGAATCACATAATGCTATTGAGAAAGGATTACATTAATTAATGATGTAAATCAGTTTGACAGTGTTAAATAATCCGCACTTAGATTAATAGACACCACATACTAAATACTCAAGATTAGCTTTAATTATTATTAATATTGCTTTATTACCTATCAGTAATATTTGGGTAGCATCAGAGAGAACATTGTCTATTAATTCTAGATTAATAAACTTATCATTTTCCTTGATAGTCTGATAAGATTGTTATAATCAGGAAGATATACACATTGTCACAGATCAAACATCTCTTAATAAGTGTTTCTAATATGCAGAGTAGGACCAGTGTTCTCGCAAAGGTTATGCATTATCCCTTAGAGGGACCCAGAATCAGACCATGCCATGCTGTCAGACATGACAGTACTGGTACTGCTTAGCACTGGGCTACCTAGAAACTATTTTCAAAACACAAGTGTAAGTACTCAGGAGTAAGAGGCAGGAGGATCATGATACCAATACCAGCCTGAGCTACATGAGACCCTACCTCAAAACAAACAAACAAAAACATAGAAGAAAGAGCAACAGCAGCAAATGCAAATATAAGGCTCTTAAGAAATCTCTGGAATAGCCACTGTCCAGTCTGGTAGAAGTACATGCCTCTGGGATATTTTGTTAGTATCAGGCCATAATCACAAATGACCTAACAAAGTGAAAGTAAGAGTCTGTGTGTTCAGTTCTGTATTGTTAGCATGTTGTTATTCTTAAAGAATATGAAATACACTCTGCATGTAACAAATGCAAATTATTCAAGCTCCCTAGACTTCAATACTACCCCTGTAACATGAGTATAATATTGCTGCTTAATAGAGTTCTTGAGTGTTAGCCCTATCAATTAAACCCACTTCTGCCTGACTCCAGAGTTTATGCACTTTTTCCTCTGACTAAATTGTATTGCATTGCCAAAGCAGATGGGAGTAGCAGAAAATGGAATAAAGCATCAAGTGGGTACAAAACTCATTTTGGCTTCTGATTTTCTCACCTTTTCTAGCCTCCTCCAGCAAGCTCATATTTTTTTTTCTTTCTTGACACTTGGTTCCAGTTGTACACAGTGATCCGATCCATATTTGCTTTCAGTAGCTCCTACAAAAATCAAAATTAGATCAAAGAGTCTTTCTCAAAGGCAGATATGGGTGCTAAGTAGGAGTAAAGAGCGGAGTTGGTGGTGAGAATAATGAGGACAAACAGGTGCATGAGCATGGAAATGTAAAATAGAACCGAGAAGTAACTGAGATTTTCCTTCAGCACCAGACGGTTGAGACCGACCATGTCATTCTTGTTAGAATTTAGCAAATGATACCACACACTATGAAATGTAAGTATTGATTGTTTTTGACTGACAATAAGACCTTTCATAATTAGCATAATATGGACTCTAGATCAAGAGGCTGGTGTATCATAACATTGTACAAAAGTCATAGAAGACTCATGCTTGTAAATATGAGTCAGACTTCTGCCAGTCACTTCAGGTTACAACCATATCCCTATTTAATGAACTTCTCAGAGAAAAGTTAGTTTCTCTTGGGAAAAGGAATAGTTAGTATTTCCGCTATAGACCCAGCTCCATCTGATACACTCACAAAACATTGACACATGTTGTGTAAATTTTTGGAGGGTTTGTTTGCTAAAAAGAATTGAAGAGCTTCAGTGTGTGGGGAATCGATATTCAACAATTATACTATCACACCTGCAACTGGATAAGAACAGTGATCAGGTCCAACTTCAGACATAGAGAACACATATATAATACAAAAACAAATCATGTCATTCTCCTAATTAATAATTTAATATTTATATTGTAATATAATAGTCCTTTAAGTAAGCAGTAACTAATCTCAACCCATAAAGCTCAGGTTGTTTAATATGATTTTAAAGCTCTTCATTATCTCTCTTTGTCTTCAGGTCCTACATCCCTTTCCTTGTGCTTTAGACTAGTAGAATCCAACTGCCATATTTAGTGCCATATGCATACTTTATGTCATCATTAGTACTGGAGCAGTCGTCTGTGAAGATCTTTCTCTATGTCAGACACTAAGATTTAGATGAGTTGCATGACCTCATTTAATTCTCAAAAAGTATAATAAGAGATGTGCATTATCATCCCACTCTGTTAAGCTGGAATTGAAGTTTTGGGATTTTAAATAGAATGAGCAGATTTTTTTATGGCTAGTAGAATGTTGAACCTTAATTTCCATTCAAATCTTTCTAGCCCCAAAGCCTGCTTTCTTAATCATTAAGCTAACTAGACTCTTTTTTTTATGCCATTCTTCTGCCTGGAATATCTCTCTCTTCAGTTTAAATAGGAGTCTTAATTGTAAGTATCAGAAGTTACATTCTGATTTAACCAGAAATGGAGTTTATTACAAGGATTTTCAGGAATTCACAAAATTGTCAGGGGAACCCAATGTAGGCCATGAAGCTGACAGTGATGCCTGATCACACCACCAAATGGGCTGCTGACAGTGCGTGCCACTGAGTGAGAACACTGCTACCTGGGTACTGACCCTGATAGTAGGCACTGCTGCCCATTGTCATACTAGATCATCCCCTCCTCAGCCACTAGAAAGGGTCTCATGCCCAATCTTTGAATCACTAGTTTCTAATTTTAAAACAAGGACGATAATTTGATTGTTTCATATTCTGTCACTGTGTATGTCCTGCTTGCAGGGAAGGCCAGAAAAACAAAACTCTGGCTTGAACCACTTGGTGGGGAATCAGGGCTAAAAAAATGTGTATAATTCCTTTACAGAGAAAGGGATTCTGAAGTGTTGGGAAATTATAATAGCAATCTGCTGAAAAGAATGTCATACATAAAAATACTTCTCACAGAGTCTAACTTATTTGTCCTTGAAAAACACCATTCACGCTGCCTTTTACTACAGTTGTGTCTTATATGTTCTAACATTACTGAATATGTGTTAGGATTACTTGCTTTTAAAGGACTGTTGTTTTAAATATCAACAGTCTGTGTACTAGTTCTCTGTCCTCCTATCTGAAAGTCCGTGCTTTATTGTTGTTTGCTCTTTGAAATCATCTGATGTTTAGCATGGAGGGTTATATTGCCCTGAGGTGTACTTACTTCCCACCTCCACATCTAGAATGTCATTTCTATAAAGACAACCTCCAACACCCAAACACAGGCTCATAGATTAATTTTCCATGTATGTAATTCCTCAGTAATTATTGGATAGGAAAAAACTCCTGAAAGAAATTATTTACCTTTGGGAATGAAACCGTAGTCAGAGAGACCTTTGAATGAGTATAGCCAGTTCAGAGCATAGTTTCCAATTAAGCTATAAACAGTAAGTAGGTGGAAACAGTCTATTCTCTTTGGTTACCCCTTCTTCCTATCCAGAAGCATAACCAGAAAAGGGTAATTGGGAATTTTCCCGCAGACCTGCTACTATGGTCAATAGCAAAATGGCCTGAGGGTACTATTCTTGCTCTATACAAACCCTTTTGTCCCTTCTCCATTATTACTGGCTTTATTCATTATTATTGTCTATTCTTGAGGAAAAAAAGAACTGTTGTGCAAACTGCCTGGAATTTATGTTTTTAAAAAATAACCCATTAAAAAGTTAAAAATAGAGACTGAGAGATGTCTCAGTAAAGTACTTGCTGTGCAAGTATGCAGACCTGAGTTTGATAGCCATTACCAATGTAAAAAGCCAGGGGTGGTGTTGTAAGAGGCAGATACAGGAGAATTATTGGGGCTCACTGAAGCCACACCAGCTGAATATCAAGCCCCATGGTCAGAAAGGGACTCTATCTCAAAATACAAGGTTGAGATAATGGAAGACACCTGACATTAACTTCTGGCCACAGTGCACAGATACATGCATGAATACATACAAATACTACCCTATAAGAACATGTACACACACAAAAGTAAAATTAAAAACTCTTCTTGGAGAACTGGAGTTTAATAATTCTGAAATTAACTTTTGCAAGAGTGGTGGAATAGTAGAAATACAGACCGGAATTTTGTGGCTTTTTGATGTCAAGTGTTTTGGCATGAAAAAAAGTATTATTTGGTTAGATTGAAAGGAAGCTTTCAAGTTAATTTGAGAATCATTATTAATGACAGCTATCATCTCTGAAGCTTTGGGCTGTGCTACTTACCTAATGTCCTCATCTCTAAAATGGGCATAATGGAGATTAATATGTGGATTAAACACTAATATATACAGCACCTAAAATTTCTGACATAAATTGGCCTTGTAAATGTTAGCTATTTTCACTGCTGTGTTTTGGATACCTGCTTCCCTTTATTACATCCAATTCTTAATTCTTCTGTACATCTTATCCTTCCAATTCTGGTGGTTAGTGATGCACTATCTGCTACAGTGAAGAACCAGAATCTAAAATGAGGTTGGGTTATTTGCCCAATAATCAGGTGGCTGAGAAGTGCTAGTTATGGAATTCAAACTCATATATTTTTGAAGTCCTTCTATAATGGCAAAATTACATACTAGAAATAAATTTAATTTAATGCTCTCTATTATCCCTTCCTTTCACTCCTGTTACTTTTAAATGCATCATTCACCCCTTTAACATCTTTATTTCTCTTTTCTCATTTTAGTCATAGTTTCTTTATGTCTATACCATAAATCTGTTTGCTACTCTCTTTAGCTTTATTCGTAATGTTTATAGTAGAAAGTTTGCAAATGATTGAAAAGAACAAAGCATATTACCCCACACTACTCTGCCCATTTTTAATTTTCTTTCTTTTGTTGTTGTTTTTAGCCTAACTGGTCTGTATAGTGGTGGGTTGGTTTCCAAAGGATTTATTGCATCAGAAGAGTAAACATACATTATCCAGGTTTCCCATTAAGGGAAAATATCATATGTTCAAGCACTGAGACCCATTTTATCTGATATAAAAGGTGAGGAATAAGTTGCTTAGAGCTGGAGATAGTAACAATGAAGATGCTGATAGACTACAGAAGTTTTACAACCTGGACATGGACTTTTGTGTGCATTAATCTTAAACTTGTGCACAAGACACTTGAAATTTCTCAAGTAGATTCTAGACATTTGTAGAAAAGAAAAGGTGTTTTTAAAGTTACTATTGCTGTTCCGACAGCAACCCCTTGCCCCCATTTATAACAACAGGTCTTTTAATGGGTTATCAGAAAGTCAATATTTGTATTTGCTGTGCTTTTTAAATTAATAATCTGTGTAACAGTATCAATTTAAAAATACATACAATTAAAGTCAGTGATTACTAGTTTTCATGGTTGATAATCACAATTGTCAATATGTAATTAACTTGTTTCCCTATTATTTGACCAGTTTTCAATGAGATCTTCCATCTTTTAACTTAATCATATCAATTTTCAGATGTTCGTTTCTCTATATGTATCTGTATCTATGCTCAATTTTTTCCACTATACTTCATTAGCATGCTTAAACTCCACATTCCCTTCTTATTTATTGTCATGGATTGAATTCAGGGTCTTCAGCATGCTCAGTGAGGGTTCAACCATCAGCTAATCATCCAGCTCAATATTTATTTGTGTTTATGTAATAAGGCAAAGGATGCACTTTTTGTAATAACTTCACATTTGCTTTACTCATAGCTATTATTGGCAGTTCTTTTATTCATTCATCAGGTCTTTGTAAGTTTTCCAGTAGGCACTGAGTGTTTGTTAATGTAGCTACTGGGGGGACAAATAAGACATATTTTGCATCCTGGACAACACAATGGAGGATGATAAAAATCAGAGTATAGACTGGTATGGGTAGAGAATAAGAGTAGCAAAGAAGGGACTCCCCACTCTGAGTTTTCTAAGATGTAGGAGGATGATGAGAAAAGCTTTCTGGATGAAGTTTTCTATGAGCTGAATCTTGAAAATAAATAAGAAATGTCCAGGTGGTAGAGAAGTGAATCTAGGGAAATTACATAGAAAAAAAGTACAGAGGTAAGAGGAGACATGGATGGGGCATTTGGAAAGTCTTGAGTGGCTAAAACATTATTGGGGTGATACAGAGAACAGTGAAGTCTGAAACTGGAATGAGTTAGCAGTTTCAAATCATGGACTGCTTCCCATATCATTTTCAGAAATTTTTCTGAAAGCCATGATGAGTTACAGTGTAACCCAGGAAATGAACATGGTAAGGTTTGTGCTTTGAAAAGATTGTTGTGGAAAATGCATTGTTCTTTCAAAAGTGTGCTGACTCCCAGCAAATGTAATTAGAGGCCACTGGCTATTTCTTTTATTCTTTTCTGTCACCAATTTTCTGGATTAAAGGGCTTTGATGCTAACATAATACTAGAGGGGGCATGAATTAGTTCTCTATCCTCTCTTGTTAAGAAAACATTTGAAACCTATTTGGCTTGTTGATATAATGTTTAGCTTAGATGATTAAAGTAAATCAAATAAAACCAATAAAGTTATTTTCTTTTATGTACATTTTACTTTCTAACCTTGCTGTAAACGTATAGGATCTGGTAAGGGAACTGAGGAGAAATAATGAATTTTCTCAGGGTCATATTTAGTAATGCATAGTTAATAAGCACTATTCAATATTTTATCTTTTTTTCATTTACCCCTACCATATTTCATTACTTTAACTGACAAGGCAATATTTATACACTTTTAGCCTGAAGTGTTCCTCCCCCTTAATTATTTCCAGTGCCAACCAAACCAAAACTAGTATTACGAGAAAATGTTGGGAAAGCACTTAAACAGTAAGAACTCAGAAACCCTAACAGACCTTAGTTATTAGAATCACTGTAGGAATAGCAGCTTATCTATGTTCCAAAAATAGTGCATTTGAACTGTTTTGCCATATTCAAATTAAATTTGGTGAAGAGCCTTCATTTGGCACATATTTGAACTCTGGTTTCTTGTTCAGGAGCTCAGAAACTTTATCATCACAAATACAGATACAATGAAGTATGCCATGTGAATATCTTAAACATGACTTTATTGTGGGAAAATTGGGGCTTTTGCCAAAATTAACATAATAGGATTATGATGACTTTTGCACCTATTATCCATATGGGCAAGCATTTTCTGGACCACCTGAATAAGATATTCTCTCTTTTTTTATTGAATTTTATCTAGCTCTACATTTTTCTCTGCTCCCCTCCCTGCCTCTCCCATCCCCCCTTCAACCCTCCCCCCAAGGTCCCCATGCTCCCAATTTACTCAGATTTTGTCTTTTTCTACTTCCCATGTAGATCATGAATACCTTCATCTGTTTAACTTAATCTGAAATTGTTTTGAAATAAATGCCAATAGTTGTATCATCTATGAATATTTCAGAATATAATTTTGAAAGAAATGGTTTTCCATTCAAAATCATACTTAAACAAAAATTAAAATGTCTTAAACTAATTAAATGGAGATTCAGAAGGCCATTTTCTTTTTTAACCAAAGAAATCTTTGGTTGCTTGCTTCTAGGTACATTTAGAGACTTGATTTGGGATATATAAAAAACATACAGTATAGTGACCTTTCTTGTACCTGCTACCCATTTGGACTGCCATCACCCCATGTTGTACTCTGCCTTAATCAATACTCCCACCCATTTACCTTGCTAAAGCTAATTCTAAGGCTGAACTTGTCCTTTATTTTTGTTGTGATTATTGAGAATTGATGTTTTTTGTTATTGTCGCTGTCCTTCTAAATGTCTCCTACAGTCCAACTGAGGATAGATATAGCAAGGAACTCTGGGGATGTTTTGGTAGTGTAGGATACAGATTATTATCCACTTTCTGAATGTAAGGAAACTGGTTCAAATAGATGGCTTACCAATATTAAGGTGTTGAGTACTGTTGAAATTTCTTATTTGAACCATGATCATTCATAAATATTTATTAAATGCAAGAAGCTGTTTGTAGTTCTTTTTTGAGGTATAATTTTATGTGCATAAATGTTTTCACTGCATATGTAAATGCATCACATATGTGCCTTGTTCCTGTGGAGGTCAGATGTTTTTGTATCCCTACAAACTGGAGTTACAGAAGGTTTTGAGTTGCCATGTAGATGCTGAGAATCAAACCCAGGTCCTCTACAATAGCACCAAGTGCTCTTAACTACCAAGCCATCTCTCCAACCCCTTACATTTTTTTCTAATGCCTATTTCCCACATAATTTTTACAAATATGCTACTTCTGTCTTTGAATATCTAATTTCTTGTACTTTTTTACATTCTTCTTCCTCTGTCTTACCCTACCTAACTTGAGTAACTTTAGAGCTAATCTAGAAGAAATTTTGGTCTCCAACAAAGTGTCAGTTGCAACTATAAAAACAATTCAAGCAAATAGTCTATTGATAGAAGAACTTTTCATTACAAAATGTTCTATTAAAACTCCAGGATATTGGTTGCTCAGTCACTGAGGAGTCTGTACTGCCATTCACTAGCACCCTGGGTGTCTGAGCAGACCTGGATAGGAATGCACTGTTCATTTTGAATAAGAGAAAAGGATGGAAAACTGCCTCAAACACTGCATCATCCAAGCCATTCTATTTGTTTGGTACAAGCTATTGATCTTAGGGAATATCCTCAGATATAAATAGGTTTCATTGTAAATGGGCTTATTTTTACTGCTCTCTGTGGGTAAATAAAATTGTTTAATGTGTGTTAGGTCTAGTGTTGTCAGAAAACGTGTACTTTGCCCACCATCTTTATTTCTGTTGAATTTTCAAGCCCTGGGGCCTTATAATTACCCCAACATTTGCATGCTGTCCACTTGACAATTAGAATGTAGTGCTAATGGAGTATGTCTTTTATATTAGCTCAGTTATATATCTGAAATGTTTATTCCCCAATGCTTTCCAACTGAGGGAGCCCAGCATGAACTCCTACTTTGGAAAATATCTGAGTGGGCAGGCCTGTTTGCCACATTACCCTCATTGTCGGTCTTTGTTTATTCAGCTGAAAAGCAGTACTTGCCTCTTAGGCAGCCAGGCACGAATCTCCAGGTTTCAGAAGCTATTCAAATGGGTAGGAAAATTGTTTGGGGAAGAGAAAGGATGAAAATTGTTATCAGACATTGACACAGTGTGCAGGTGAAGGTGCTTTCTTATATGAAGAATGTAATGATTTTTGGAGATTATGTCGCCTAACTCTGGAAACATTTTTGTGGACTGTTTTATTAAGATCTTTGATTTCATTTATCTTCTTACATTCAGGATAAGGGGCACTACTACTAACTTACTAACAAGCTTTATTTATTTTTACTACAGTAAAAAGTACTCTAGGTTTTTAAGACCCAAGCTGCGATCAGGTACAGGTGATGAAATTCCTTTGTCTAGATTAGCAGGCACATGTTCTTGGCAGTTTTCTTTCATTTTCTTTATATCTCAAGTGAATTGTTTTAGTGGGCTCCTGAAATTTTCTTTGTTTTTATTCTTACCCAGACTTTTTCCAGGTTGCCTCCCAAGTTATAGTTCTATAATGCACATCTATGATTCTTATGTAAAATTCTTTCATGGCTGCTCAGGCCTCACGTGTCACTACTTCTGTCTTATCTTCTTATCCTAGTTACAGTGAACTGATTTTCAGTCTCTAGGATATTCTTCCTTATTTGCTCATCACCCACATACTATCTGCTTCTCTTAGTCATACCTCCTCAATTCTTTGTTCCTAGGTTAGATGTTTCTCCTTCAGAAAACCTGAACTAGATGTTTGCATGTGCAAGCACATGTGCTGTGCTTTCCTTTAACACCATGTGCATATCTCTGTGTAGTACTTAACAGGATATATTGCTTCTTTCCTTTTCATCTTTCCTTCCATAAGACAGTAAATTGTTGGAGATCAGGGATCATGTCTGCCTTACTTGTTGTATCTCCATTTCCTAGAAATTATAGTCTCCATTTCTGGCATAGTGTAGCTTGCTGAATGATTGAATTAATAGACATGTATTTTGCTCAGAATATTTTCTTTGGTGAATGCAGAAATTTTAGCTCTTTCTTCTTGTGTCCTTGAACTTTTCCTTCTTATGTTCTATTAATTTTCATTTGTTCATTCATTGATTGTCAGTCTGCTAAAATCTGGAATCACCTAGGAAACAAAGTCCAGACACACCTGTGAGGGATTATCTTGATTAGGTTAGCCTCTGGCTAAGTATGTGAAGGATTAAGTTACCTGAAATGGAAAAACCCAATGACTATAGGTGGCACCATTCCATAGGTTGGGGTCCTGTACTAAATAAAGATGACAGTGAGGTGAGCATCTCACTCTCCACTTCCTGACTACAGGCACAGCATGACCAGCTATCTCAAGTTTCTGTTGCTAGTTCTTTTCCACCACAATGGACTGTACACTTGAACTGTGAGCCAAAATAAACCCTTCCTTCCCTAAGTTGCTTTTGTCAGGGTATTTTATCATAGCAACAGGAAAAGAAAATAAGACACCCAGTTATTCAACAAAATGTTGCGTTGAACTTTTTGAACCTCCATGCCTTTCCCAGATGCACATGCAGAGATCTGAAAGAGCTTCAGCTGTGTAAGATTGCACTATGACAGCAGGAGTGGCCCCCTCTTAGGCCCCCTTTTATACCTTTTATACCTTAACGGTTAATAATTTTCTAGCTACTAGATGATCGATCAAAGTGCATTGTTTTGTTTAATTCCTGCATTCTGTACCGATGGGAAAACTCAGGCTCAAAATTAAATGTTAGAACCATTGTTTGGATTCTAGACTACTTAGCTTCAAAATTGATTTGGAAAATGTGTTCTTCTTTTGGCATCAGTTAAGCTTCAGTCAAGAGTAGAAAAGGAAGAGAGTGATAGAGCAGGTGAGCAGATGTTTAAGTGTCAGAACTTAAGAATCCTTCAAATATATGGTTGGCAAAGAAATAAATGAAAGTATACTATATAATATTAGTTTCCTCCCTAAAACTAGGCTAGACTCGTGGAATTTGCCACTTTGTCATACAATTCAGTAGTATTTTATGTTATCTCCAGAAATTTTTATCTTGCAAATCTGAAACTCTGGGCCCATTCAGTAGCTCCCTATTTCTCCTTTCCTAAGCCCTGGCAACCCCAATTCTGTGGTTTGTTTTTATGAATTTAGTTACTGAAGATAATTTCCCTATGGGCAGTCATACAATTGTCTTTTTGTGCTTTGTGATTAGCTTATTTCACTTAGTAACTGAAAATTTCACTTATGTTATAGCATGCCACATTTTTTAAATATTCTATGGTTTGTATGTGTGTATAAGTGTGTGTTTGTGTTTATGTGCCACATTTTAAAAATGCATTTGCTTATCAGTGATTATTTAGGTTCTGCCATTCTTTGAAAATGAAATATCTCCCACAGTTGCGTATGTTTGAATCCTTTGTCCCCAGCTGGTGGTGCTGTTTTAGGAAGTTGTGGGACCTTTAGGAGATGGAGCCTAGAGAGTCACTGAAATGTAAGCCTTGAGGGATATGCGTAATGCCACTTCTGGCCCAAACACTTTGCTTCCTGATCGACTGAGATATTTGGAGTAAGCCTGGTCCCATGTGCCCATGGACACCTACTGCCATACCTTCCTTCCCTGTCATGATAGACTATATTCACTGAACCATGGTCCCAAATAAATCCTCTCTTCCTCATGTTGCTTCTTTCAAACAATCTGTTAATGAAAAGGGAAATAATACAAATCATCTCTTCCTTGTGTCTCTTACGAGCAAGTTGTTTAAAGTTCTCTCTGAAGCCCTGTTTAATGCTTCAGACATATACACTCAGACATACTGGTTCATATGGAAGGTCTATTTTTAATTTCTTGAGGAACTGCCATACTGTGATGGCTAATCTTGATTATCAGTTTGTTGAAATTTAGAATCACCATGGAAACACACCTCTGAGTGTGTCTCTGAGGGTGTTTTCATAAAGGCTTAACTGAGCAGGAAAGACCCATCCTAAATGTTGGTGGCTTTGGTACCAGACTGAAGGCATGTAAAGCAGCATCATTCACAAGCCATTGCTTCCCATTTCAAGTGCAGTGTTGGCCAATTGCTTCACCTTCCTTGCCATAATGTATTGCAAACTATACACTGAAATAAACACTTCCTCCTTTACCTTGATTTTGTCAGGTATTTGACCATAGAAATGAGAAACATAACTAATACACATATTATTTTCTTCTTTCATCTTCCTCCCCCTTTCTTTCCATGGTTCTTGGAATGAAATTCAGGGCCTTGAGCATGTTGAACAAGGCTTTTATCACTGAACTGTATCCTCCCCAACCCCTTTTGGAGGAAGTTTCTGTATGTGGCATCATACTTGTGATGTTTATGCCTCAGGCTCCTAAGTTCTAGAATTATAGGACAGTACCACCACACCCAGCCTACCATATTATTTACTATAGTGGTGCACTGTTTTATGGTCCAACTGAGACTATTGATACACCCAAAAGCAAATGGAAGGAATGAAAACAGAAATGAAGAAGAGTAGGCAGTTTTGTTAGTATGAAGGGAAACATCACTAAGCAATTTACTTCCTTTAGATTTTTCAGCTAACATTGCCTTTTCTCCTCACCCCCTGGGCAAATACTTCAGGAAGAAACCCAAATTATTTTAAGTCATAGTTAATAATCATTGATCACTGATAATTTCTATGATTACTAATTTTGATAGTACCTTGGAAATTATTAGGGAAAACTTGAGGATTGTATTTTGCATTTTTTTCTCTGAAGTTTCATTTTGGAATGATGGTGTCATGAAACACTGTTAAGAGTCTTGATGTCTGTGTGATTCCAAATTCTTATTTATTTATTTTTAAGTGAAGTATCTTAATCTGTGTTTTAGCTGCTAATATTTAGCATTATGAGTTCTGATGTCTTAGCTTCCTCTTGAGGATTCCGTAGTGTGTGTATTGCTGAGGAAGTCGTTGAGTTCCATCAATGTGTGTAAGATAAGGAGCCAGCAATGTAGTAATAAGAGGGATTCCAAATAGATTAAACTTGTAGCCCTCTCATCAACTGTAGATCTATTTTCCTCTTTGCAATATTTATTCATTCAGAAAGTAAGCAAATAGACTCAATTATATAACACAAAGAGAAACTATTATTGTGCCAAAACTGTGTGTTTCAAGAAATGGTTTTACTATTGCTTCTGCCCAAACTAGGACTTTCCTTTATACAGCTACAATAATTTACTAATAAATATATTGCCTCTGTTATCTTTTTTCCAGTTCTTCCTTTGTCCTGCTGTTCTAATCTCAGATGGATTCCATGGCCATCTGACCATTGGAAAGTTACTTAATTTCTCTGTGCCTCCATTTCACCATTATATCCTACAGCTGATAAACACCTTTAGTAGTGTGGCAGGATACAAGATCAACTCTGAAAAATCAGTTGCCCTCCTATACACAAA